>QPKB01000629.1:0-23848 GCA_003546025.1 Camphora micrantha
TCTACTAAATGGTTGACTCTATCTAGAATTTCGGGCGCGTCGTACGGAACTACTGTACGAAAGCTCAATCTATGCGGCTCTACGGAATTGTTGACTCTAGATTGTGTTTCATGCGACTCTCGGTCCAAATACACCCTCTAGAACAATCCGGTATCGCGTTTTTCTCTAACGGGGCTTTTGGGTGTCGTACTCTAGTCTTACGCCTCGAAATCCATTTTTGGGTTAGAATGCGCATTTTAGGTTATTTCGAGATTCTTTTCTGTTGAAAACGGGTTTCGAGCGAATCTTGGGTATAGAAAACACTTCTAAGAGTTCTTCGTCCGTTCCCGGCTTCGACCCGAACGTCGGGCGCGTCGTACGGAACTTCCGTACGAAAGCACAATCTATGCATCTCTACGAAATTGTTGGCTCCGCACTGTGTCTCTTGCGACTCTCGGTCCAAATGCTACCTCTAGAAAAATCCGGGATCGCGTTTTGCTCTAACGGTGGTTGCGGGTGTTGTACGTTGGAAATAGGTGGGGCTCGTGGATGCGATTTCAAAAACTTTGGACCCACTTGAATCTGGGATCAAACGCCCATAAGGCCATTAACCATATCCAGGAAGCAATCCCTCATACTCATATACCACGTACAGCAATAATACAAGCAACACCATGCAAATATAATCTACAAAAGATAGAGAAGCAGATTATACATTTGCTGTCCGGTTGTGCTTTAATGGAGAAGGAAACAACTTTAGATCTCCAAGACCTCTTAGTCTTCCACACTATGACCCGTACCAGATCTCTTCTCTATAGGAGATGGGTGGGATCTCCTAAAGGAAACAACTAGAAGCTCTAAAGGAAACTAGAAGAGAACTAGAAGAAGAAGAGAAGTATGTGCAACTCTTGCACAAAGGGGGCTGGGCGTGAATTCCAAGGTTGTATTTCTCCCAGCCCCTTTGTTACTCCTTTTATACAATTAAGCAACCTCCTTCTCTTGTACTAATTGGAATAGAAGTCTTACTTCCACACAAAATAGTAACCTTACTATTACCACTATTAGAAGTCCCACTTCAAATAGAAATAGTAACTTCCTAATTCCTTCATCTTAGAGTTCTAGTAGGATTAGTATCTTTCCAATAACTTGGGCTAGCGTGGGGACCACTAGGGATTCCATAGAAAGCTGGCTCCAACTGGGACACCGCGACCCCACATCTCATGTGCGATCCGGGCCCACGGTTAATTGCAAATAACACCACTATATAAATGCAATTGCACTCCAGTCTTAGGAATTAATTATAATGAAGACCCTAAACTTCCCGATTACCGCAATTAAGCCCCTCTATCAATATCCATGGATTAATTGGACTAATACCGTCCCACCAATTTAAATCCACATCTTATTATCCTTGAGCCCCAATTAATTACTGTGATCACATCAGTACCATCCAATTAACTCTTAATCGAGATGGGTGCGCACTTACTAATGATAAATCCATTAATTGGCACAAGGGGATAATATAGATAGATTCCATCTTGACCATTGGATCTTCCCACAGTCCTACTACCACGTACCCAAGACACCGAGGTGTTGACCTACAGTTGGCCTCACTCATTGGTGACTCAAAGCAAATGAATAGATAGAAACTTGAGTTCATCAATGTCTCAGGATTGAGAGCCTATTGTCAGGAATTTATGAGAGCAAACCTTAAACTCGAGACAGTATTCCATAAGGTGCATCGCATGGTCCTTCAATACATCCAATGTACCAGCACCGTGATCCAGAATCTTACATTCTGATGATCGAGACAAATCACACTATCTTTCAAAGCGCTGCAACCTTATAAGATGAGATGCCCAGTCTCATCACCGGTTGTGAAGATGTTTAAGTATAAGATTTGTGACAAATGTCTCCTGTGTGTAGATCTCATCCATATACATATATCACATCTAATATACTAATGGTTCATCTCATGAACCATTTATGTCATATGTATTGGTCACGTGTATTAAGTAGTAAAACACCATTCATCTCATGAAAGGAAAGCATGATATTATTGATAAATAAAGAAATTAATCAATTTATTACATCATCTGATGAATTGAGTCCATACAATCCAACATTGTACTCCAGTCTTCGCCTCGAAATCCATTTGAAGGGATTCTGGGTTGAGATGAGCATTTTAGGTTATTTCGAGATCCATTTCGTTTGAAAACGGGTCTCGGGCGAATCTTGGGTATGGAAAGCACTTCTGGTAGTTCTGCGTCCGAAACCGCCCCGGCCCGAACTTCAGGCGCGTCGTACGAAACTTCTCCACGAAAGCACGATCTATGCGGCTCTACGAAATTGTTTCTCTACACTGTGTTTCATGCGACTCTCGGTCCAAATACTCTATCTAGAATTTCGGGCGCGTCTCACGGAACTACTGTACGAAAGTACAATCTATGCGGCTCTACGAAATTGTTGACTCTAGACTGTGTTTCATGCGACTCTCGGTCCAAATACACCCTCTAGAAGAATCCGGTATCGCGTTTTTCTCTGATTGGGGTTTTAGGTGTCGTACTCTAGTCTTACGCCTCGAAATCCATTTGACCGGATTCTTGGTTGAGATGCATATTTTACGTTATTTCGAGATTCTTTTCTGTTGAAAACATGTTTTGGGCGAATCTTGGGTTTAGAAAACACTTCTGGGAGTTCCTCGTCCGAAACGGCTTCGGCCGAAACTTCGGGCGCGTCGTACCGAACATCTATACGAAAGCACAATCAGTGTGGCTCTACGACATTGTTGACTCTACACTGTGTTTCATACGACTCTCGGCGCAAATACTCCCTCTAGAAAAATCAGTGGTCGTGCTTTTCTCTAACGGGGGTTTCGGGTCCCGTACTATAGTCTTATGCCTCGAAATCCATTTGAAGGGATTCTGGGTTGAGAAGCACATTTTAGGTTATTTCGAGATCCTTTTCGGTGGAAAACGGGCTTCTGGCGAATCATGGGTTTGGAAAACACTTCTGGGAGTTCTGCGTCCGAAACGGCTTCGGTCCGAATTTCGGGCTTGTCGTACGGAACTTCTGTACGAAAGCACAATATATGCGGCTTCTACTAAATGGTTGACTCTATCTAGAATTTCGGGCGCGTCGTACGGAACTACTGTACGAAAGCTCAATCTATGCGGCTCTACGGAATTGTTGACTCTAGATTGTGTTTCATGCGACTCTCGGTCCAAATACACCCTCTAGAACAATCCGGTATCGCGTTTTTCTCTAACGGGGCTTTTGGGTGTCGTACTCTAGTCTTACGCCTCGAAATCCATTTTTGGGTTAGAATGCGCATTTTAGGTTATTTCGAGATTCTTTTCTGTTGAAAACGGGTTTCGAGCGAATCTTGGGTATAGAAAACACTTCTAAGAGTTCTTCGTCCGTTCCCGGCTTCGACCCGAACGTCGGGCGCGTCGTACGGAACTTCCGTACGAAAGCACAATCTATGCATCTCTACGAAATTGTTGGCTCCGCACTGTGTCTCTTGCGACTCTCGGTCCAAATGCTACCTCTAGAAAAATCCGGGATCGCGTTTTGCTCTAACGGTGGTTGCGGGTGTTGTACGTTGGAAATAGGTGGGGCTCGTGGATGCGATTTCAAAAACTTTGGACCCACTTGAATCTGGGATCAAACGCCCATAAGGCCATTAACCATATCCAGGAAGCAATCCCTCATACTCATATACCACGTACAGCAATAATACAAGCAACACCATGCAAATATAATCTACAAAAGATAGAGAAGCAGATTATACATTTGCTGTCCGGTTGTGCTTTAATGGAGAAGGAAACAACTTTAGATCTCCAAGACCTCTTAGTCTTCCACACTATGACCCGTACCAGATCTCTTCTCTATAGGAGATGGGTGGGATCTCCTAAAGGAAACAACTAGAAGCTCTAAAGGAAACTAGAAGAGAACTAGAAGAAGAAGAGAAGTATGTGCAACTCTTGCACAAAGGGGGCTGGGCGTGAATTCCAAGGTTGTATTTCTCCCAGCCCCTTTGTTACTCCTTTTATACAATTAAGCAACCTCCTTCTCTTGTACTAATTGGAATAGAAGTCTTACTTCCACACAAAATAGTAACCTTACTATTACCACTATTAGAAGTCCCACTTCAAATAGAAATAGTAACTTCCTAATTCCTTCATCTTAGAGTTCTAGTAGGATTAGTATCTTTCCAATAACTTGGGCTAGCGTGGGGACCACTAGGGATTCCATAGAAAGCTGGCTCCAACTGGGACACCGCGACCCCACATCTCATGTGCGATCCGGGCCCACGGTTAATTGCAAATAACACCACTATATAAATGCAATTGCACTCCAGTCTTAGGAATTAATTATAATGAAGACCCTAAACTTCCCGATTACCGCAATTAAGCCCCTCTATCAATATCCATGGATTAATTGGACTAATACCGTCCCACCAATTTAAATCCACATCTTATTATCCTTGAGCCCCAATTAATTACTGTGATCACATCAGTACCATCCAATTAACTCTTAATCGAGATGGGTGCGCACTTACTAATGATAAATCCATTAATTGGCACAAGGGGATAATATAGATAGATTCCATCTTGACCATTGGATCTTCCCACAGTCCTACTACCACGTACCCAAGACACCGAGGTGTTGACCTACAGTTGGCCTCACTCATTGGTGACTCAAAGCAAATGAATAGATAGAAACTTGAGTTCATCAATGTCTCAGGATTGAGAGCCTATTGTCAGGAATTTATGAGAGCAAACCTTAAACTCGAGACAGTATTCCATAAGGTGCATCGCATGGTCCTTCAATACATCCAATGTACCAGCACCGTGATCCAGAATCTTACATTCTGATGATCGAGACAAATCACACTTATCAAAAAGCGCTGCAACCTTATAAGATGAGATGCCCAGTCTCATCACCGGTTGTGAAGATGTTTAAGTATAAGATTTGTGACAAATGTCTCCTGTGTGTAGATCTCATCCATATACATATATCACATCTAATATACTAATGGTTCATCTCATGAACCATTTATGTCATATGTATTGGTCACGTGTATTAAGTAGTAAAACACCATTCATCTCATGAAAGGAAAGCATGATATTATTGATAAATAAAGAAATTAATCAATTTATTACATCATCTGATGAATTGAGTCCATACAATCCAACATTGTACTCCAGTCTTCGCCTCGAAATCCATTTGAAGGGATTCTGGGTTGAGATGAGCATTTTAGGTTATTTCGAGATCCATTTCGTTTGAAAACGGGTCTCGGGCGAATCTTGGGTATGGAAAGCACTTCTGGTAGTTCTGCGTCCGAAACCGCCCCGGCCCGAACTTCAGGCGCGTCGTACGAAACTTCTCCACGAAAGCACGATCTATGCGGCTCTACGAAATCGTTTTCTCTACACTGTGTTTCATGCGACTCTCGGTCCAAATACTCTATCTAGAATTTCGGGCGCGTCTCACGGAACTACTGTACGAAAGTACAATCTATGCGGCTCTACGAAATTGTTGACTCTAGACTGTGTTTCATGCGACTCTCGGTCCAAATACACCCTCTAGAAGAATCCGGTATCGCGTTTTTCTCTGATTGGGGTTTTAGGTGTCGTACTCTAGTCTTACGCCTCGAAATCCATTTGACCGGATTCTTGGTTGAGATGCATATTTTACGTTATTTCGAGATTCTTTTCTGTTGAAAACATGTTTTGGGCGAATCTTGGGTTTAGAAAACACTTCTGGGAGTTCCTCGTCCGAAACGGCTTCGGCCGAAACTTCGGGCGCGTCGTACCGAACATCTATACGAAAGCACAATCAGTGTGGCTCTACGACATTGTTGACTCTACACTGTGTTTCATACGACTCCGGCGCAAATACTCCCTCTAGAAAAATCAGTGGTCGTGCTTTTCTCTAACGGGGGTTTCGGGTCCCGTACTATAGTCTTATGCCTCGAAATCCATTTGAAGGGATTCTGGGTTGAGAAGCACATTTTAGGTTATTTCGAGATCCTTTTCGGTGGAAAACGGGCTTCTGGCGAATCATGGGTTTGGAAAACACTTCTGGGAGTTCTGCGTCCGAAACGGCTTCGGTCCGAATTTCGGGCTTGTCGTACGGAACTTCTGTACGAAAGCACAATATATGCGGCTTCTACTAAATGGTTGACTCTATCTAGAATTTCGGGCGCGTCGTACGGAACTACTGTACGAAAGCTCAATCTATGCGGCTCTACGGAATTGTTGACTCTAGATTGTGTTTCATGCGACTCTCGGTCCAAATACACCCTCTAGAACAATCCGGTATCGCGTTTTTCTCTAACGGGGCTTTTGGGTGTCGTACTCTAGTCTTACGCCTCGAAATCCATTTTTTGGGTTAGAATGCGCATTTTAGGTTATTTCGAGATTCTTTTCTGTTGAAAACGGGTTTCGAGCGAATCTTGGGTATAGAAAACACTTCTAAGAGTTCTTCGTCCGTTCCCGGCTTCGACCCGAACGTCGGGCGCGTCGTACGGAACTTCCGTACGAAAGCACAATCTATGCATCTCTACGAAATTGTTGGCTCCGCACTGTGTCTCTTGCGACTCTCGGTCCAAATGCTACCTCTAGAAAAATCCGGGATCGCGTTTTGCTCTAACGGTGGTTGCGGGTGTTGTACGTTGGAAATAGGTGGGGCTCGTGGATGCGATTTCAAAAACTTTGGACCCACTTGAATCTGGGATCAAACGCCCATAAGGCCATTAACCATATCCAGGAAGCAATCCCTCATACTCATATACCACGTACAGCAATAATACAAGCAACACCATGCAAATATAATCTACAAAAGATAGAGAAGCAGATTATACATTTGCTGTCCGGTTGTGCTTTAATGGAGAAGGAAACAACTTTAGATCTCCAAGACCTCTTAGTCTTCCACACTATGACCCGTACCAGATCTCTTCTCTATAGGAGATGGGTGGGATCTCCTAAAGGAAACAACTAGAAGCTCTAAAGGAAACTAGAAGAGAACTAGAAGAAGAAGAGAAGTATGTGCAACTCTTGCACAAAGGGGGCTGGGCGTGAATTCCAAGGTTGTATTTCTCCCAGCCCCTTTGTTACTCCTTTTATACAATTAAGCAACCTCCTTCTCTTGTACTAATTGGAATAGAAGTCTTACTTCCACACAAAATAGTAACCTTACTATTACCACTATTAGAAGTCCCACTTCAAATAGAAATAGTAACTTCCTAATTCCTTCATCTTAGAGTTCTAGTAGGATTAGTATCTTTCCAATAACTTGGGCTAGCGTGGGGACCACTAGGGATTCCATAGAAAGCTGGCTCCAACTGGGACACCGCGACCCCACATCTCATGTGCGATCCGGGCCCACGGTTAATTGCAAATAACACCACTATATAAATGCAATTGCACTCCAGTCTTAGGAATTAATTATAATGAAGACCCTAAACTTCCCGATTACCGCAATTAAGCCCCTCTATCAATATCCATGGATTAATTGGACTAATACCGTCCCACCAATTTAAATCCACATCTTATTATCCTTGAGCCCCAATTAATTACTGTGATCACATCAGTACCATCCAATTAACTCTTAATCGAGATGGGTGCGCACTTACTAATGATAAATCCATTAATTGGCACAAGGGGATAATATAGATAGATTCCATCTTGACCATTGGATCTTCCCACAGTCCTACTACCACGTACCCAAGACACCGAGGTGTTGACCTACAGTTGGCCTCACTCATTGGTGACTCAAAGCAAATGAATAGATAGAAACTTGAGTTCATCAATGTCTCAGGATTGAGAGCCTATTGTCAGGAATTTATGAGAGCAAACCTTAAACTCGAGACAGTATTCCATAAGGTGCATCGCATGGTCCTTCAATACATCCAATGTACCAGCACCGTGATCCAGAATCTTACATTCTGATGATCGAGACAAATCACACTATCTTTCAAAGCGCTGCAACCTTATAAGATGAGATGCCCAGTCTCATCACCGGTTGTGAAGATGTTTAAGTATAAGATTTGTGACAAATGTCTCCTGTGTGTAGATCTCATCCATATACATATATCACATCTAATATACTAATGGTTCATCTCATGAACCATTTATGTCATATGTATTGGTCACGTGTATTAAGTAGTAAAACACCATTCATCTCATGAAAGGAAAGCATGATATTATTGATAAATAAAGAAATTAATCAATTTATTACATCATCTGATGAATTGAGTCCATACAATCCAACATTGTACTCCAGTCTTCGCCTCGAAATCCATTTGAAGGGATTCTGGGTTGAGATGAGCATTTTAGGTTATTTCGAGATCCATTTCGTTTGAAAACGGGTCTCGGGCGAATCTTGGGTATGGAAAGCACTTCTGGTAGTTCTGCGTCCGAAACCGCCCCGGCCCGAACTTCAGGCGCGTCGTACGAAACTTCTCCACGAAAGCACGATCTATGCGGCTCTACGAAATTGTTTCTCTACACTGTGTTTCATGCGACTCTCGGTCCAAATACTCTATCTAGAATTTCGGGCGCGTCTCACGGAACTACTGTACGAAAGTACAATCTATGCGGCTCTACGAAATTGTTGACTCTAGACTGTGTTTCATGCGACTCTCGGTCCAAATACACCCTCTAGAAGAATCCGGTATCGCGTTTTTCTCTGATTGGGGTTTTAGGTGTCGTACTCTAGTCTTACGCCTCGAAATCCATTTGACCGGATTCTTGGTTGAGATGCATATTTTACGTTATTTCGAGATTCTTTTCTGTTGAAAACATGTTTTGGGCGAATCTTGGGTTTAGAAAACACTTCTGGGAGTTCCTCGTCCGAAACGGCTTCGGCCGAAACTTCGGGCGCGTCGTACCGAACATCTATACGAAAGCACAATCAGTGTGGCTCTACGACATTGTTGACTCTACACTGTGTTTCATACGACTCTCGGCGCAAATACTCCCTCTAGAAAAATCAGTGGTCGTGCTTTTCTCTAACGGGGGTTTCGGGTCCCGTACTATAGTCTTATGCCTCGAAATCCATTTGAAGGGATTCTGGGTTGAGAAGCACATTTTAGGTTATTTCGAGATCCTTTTCGGTGGAAAACGGGCTTCTGGCGAATCATGGGTTTGGAAAACACTTCTGGGAGTTCTGCGTCCGAAACGGCTTCGGTCCGAATTTCGGGCTTGTCGTACGGAACTTCTGTACGAAAGCACAATATATGCGGCTTCTACTAAATGGTTGACTCTATCTAGAATTTCGGGCGCGTCGTACGGAACTACTGTACGAAAGCTCAATCTATGCGGCTCTACGGAATTGTTGACTCTAGATTGTGTTTCATGCGACTCTCGGTCCAAATACACCCTCTAGAACAATCCGGTATCGCGTTTTTCTCTAACGGGGCTTTTGGGTGTCGTACTCTAGTCTTACGCCTCGAAATCCATTTTTGGGTTAGAATGCGCATTTTAGGTTATTTCGAGATTCTTTTCTGTTGAAAACGGGTTTCGAGCGAATCTTGGGTATAGAAAACACTTCTAAGAGTTCTTCGTCCGTTCCCGGCTTCGACCCGAACGTCGGGCGCGTCGTACGGAACTTCCGTACGAAAGCACAATCTATGCATCTCTACGAAATTGTTGGCTCCGCACTGTGTCTCTTGCGACTCTCGGTCCAAATGCTACCTCTAGAAAAATCCGGGATCGCGTTTTGCTCTAACGGTGGTTACGGGTGTTGTATGTTGGAAATAGGTGGGCCTCGTGGATGCGATTTCAAAAACTTTTGACCCACTTGAATCAGGGATCAAACGCCCATAAGGCCATTAACCATATCCAGGATGCAATCCCTCATACTCATATACCACGTACAACAATAATACAAGCAACACCATGCAAATATAATCTACAAAAGATAGAGAAGCAGATTATACCTTTGATGTCTGGTTGTGCTTTAATGGATAGTATATATATATTATATATCAATTAATGTTAGTTATTAAATTGATAGTGGTATATACTCCTTAGCCCAGGTTTTATTTCTTACCTAATGAACACTATCAACGGTTCATGGTATCCTTAGTCTACTCCTTGAGGACCCCTTTTCTCTATGAAAGAACAGAAAAATTTCAGATGCGCGGAATCCGCTGCAAACTGCGGAAAATCGGATGCTCACTGCGGTTGCAAAAAGCGGAAGATCGGGGGTAAAAGGCGGAGAATCGGTTGTTGAATAGGAGAGGAGAATTTCTAAAAAGAAGTAGACTAAGGCCTCTCATCGTGGTTTATTGGGAACGGTTCTAGTATTGAATTCTTGAATGAAAACTGGGGTGGAAATTTGTCAAATTGATTCGAGTATAGTGAGATCTCTCCCCCATATCCGGGGGTATCCGAAATTATTGAGCAGCCTCATCAAGTCTGGAACATCCCTCAGGAGCTGAACCTCTTTCCTAATCTTGTGCAACAAATTCGGAACTATTCCTAGCTCCTATACGCCTGACGAAAGGCTATGGTTGCCTTCCCAGGACGGCTAATTTTCGTTTCAATCCGCCTGGAATGCTGTTAGGCATAGGGATCATGGAGTAAGCAAGTATGGGATTTGAAATGTCCCCTCAAAAGAACTCTTTTTTTCTGTGGCTTGTGCTAAGAAACCGAGTTCTTGTAGATGCATCCTTGCAAGTGAGAAATATTCAGCTGGTGTCGAGGTGCTCGCTATGTGAGAAGGAAGGCAATCGGTGTTACATTGATTTTGTTTTGGGTGTGCTCCAAGGATTTGGGAATCTGTTCAAGAATGGTTTGGAATTAAGAACTGTCAAGGTGACTCTATGGTGCACATTTTCCTAGCCTGGGCTTCTCATTGAAGATTTGTAGGTCTTCCTAAGTTCATAGGAAACTCGGCCTTTGCCATAACTGTATGGAGAATGTGGAAGCTGAGAAAGTCAGGCATGACAACGCCAAGGTTGATACCAGGCGCTGTGTGATGCAAATCCGAGCTGACTTAATTGAGTTAATTAGACTGTTTCTCAAGCATAAAGCGAGAGTTTTCGATCCCGATCGACAAACAAAACTCCTGATGGAAGCCCGGTTTATTTAGTAGGAAATCAACGCGTTGAAAGATCTTTTTTCTCACCTGGGAACAAGCCCAACAAAGCACTTTTCCCTACCAAATTTTTTCTATTCTTGCCTGCTTCTTCCATTCGATCTTTCTCCTCTGGCAAATCATGATGTGCGCATGCTGGATACTCTGCTTTAGCAGTGCGTTAACTAGTAGTCCACTACTAATTAAGGATTTGGTATTGACACCTGTCTTACTAACTATAAGCCTTTGGAATATATATATATATATATATAATAAAAGGGTATATTCCTTATGTTTACAACTTTATCAAAGCAGGCCAACTAAAAGCAGGTATGTCTTCCTTTATTCAACAACCAGTTCGGGTTCATGTCCTAGAAAGAAAAAATAGTCATAAGAGAGTAGACATATAAACAAGTAAACCCGGCCCAGGAAGAATGTACCGAAACATCATACATATGAGACTGAAAGCTTCGTCTCTTGTGAAAAATTCTGTATTGATCGACCTGTGTGACACTAGCCAATCAATTCATTCAATCAATGAACTGGTCGGGATGATAACCAGAGACTTTTCCTGTTCTTGGAGCTCAATCATTAAGGCAGGCTGCTTTCCGAGTCTCCCCGTTTCTGTATTTAATAAAATGGGGATCCCTCCTATACCCTGCTAGCTGGATAAGGTGGGTTGCTTTCTCATAGTCTCCATTTCGAGATGGTGGATCAGGCTAATCAGACTTGAGCTCTCTCGTCTGGAATGGAGGGACGTTTAAGAATTCCTTTGGTAGTAGGTATGGGGCACGCTTCTTTCAGGAGACAAGCTACCTGAGGCAAGTAGCTAGTTGACTGTAGGTTTAGAGCACGCTAGGATAGATTCTAACTAATTCTCTCTCCGGTCTTGCTCTTCCTCTTGCTAGGCGAATGGGCTTTGGTGGATCCGATCCCCCAAGAAAGGGTTTCATTCCTGCTCTGGGGGTTGTCGTAGATCACTAGGAGAGATAAGAATGTATTAGCTGTTAGCTCTTCTTATAACTCTAATGCTTGTGAGTAAGTAACTCTCTGGAAAGCCCTGTCCTTTAGAGGAAAGCAAGCCCCTTCTACTATAAAGCAAAGCTATTGGATTCAAGCTAGGAAGCGGATAGGGGCATCGGTCGCGCATTCCGGTAGCAGACTATTGAGTCTCGTGTCTGGGTGCGATTCCCTTCCTTTTAATAGATATCTTCTTTCCTGTATGAAGAGAGGAGGGTTCAAGGAAGAGAAGCTAGGAAAATAAAGATAAGGAACCTGATCTATGATTACCCCCCTGGCTAGAGGGACGAGCGTAAGGGCTTCCATGGCTTTCTTTTAAGGGCTTCCAAGGGTTCATAAAGGTTATAGAAGCTAAGGACAGAACAGAACAAATACGATCGAGCTATCTCAAGACAGGTAGCTAGGCGCATGTAGCCTGGTCGTAGATCAGATTGAAGCAAGTGGATTTCTAGGGTTTCCATACCTTAGCGCTGGCGCAGGTCTCTTAGATATTTATTGATGGCAATTGCCCAATTCCAGCCTTTATTTTATCTTAATGTCGATAGATGTAACGAAAGGTCTGCTATCAAAAGGTCTGAAGTGGATGCTAAACCAATGAGCTTCCCAAGTGAGTTTGCCTTGCCTTCCCTTCCCTATGGAGTGAGTTTGTTCCAGGGAATAATCTGACTTAACTGGGCCCCCAGCTCCATAAGGACTTCTTCACCCGTCCTCCCATTCCAGACGAGAGTCAGTACTAGGTTTAAGAATGCCTCTCCTCCTGGTAGTAGCTATATTAGTGAGTGATCGGCTGCTAGGACGAGAGGGCAATAGCACCTCCTCTGGCCTCTGATCTTCCTTGCGTCTGTCTCTTCCGATTTCTTATCTGCTCTGAGCTCTGTTAGTAGCTATCGTTGACTTCCTCTCTTTGGGGATGGTTATAGAGCTTCCGACCAATACGAAGATAGTTCCTGCGCCCCAATTCCTTCTATTGAGAGAGAAACCTCTGGATAATTCAACCTGCAGCTATTGCCCAAGTTGGGGTTTTGGTTTTGTTAGGATGGACATAGGTGCGCACCTTCCTTTTACTTCAAGTTGAGCAAAGGGTTCGCCAACCCCCGATCTCTTAATAATAGTAGCTCGGCTACGAGGTACTCGTACTGAACTCGAACCCATTTAGGAGAGACTTCCAGTCTTTATGTCCGAAAGCACTCCCCTTTTCTTCCACACGCGTGCTGCTTTTCCTGTTCTACCAGCTCCGCTGGCTGCTTTCTCATTCGTGCCAGAAGGGGATCCTAAAACCCTCGCTCTTGAATTGAGTTTGCTTTGCCTTTTGTCGAGTGAGGGTTGCCCCCTTTCTCTTAGTTCTCGGTTGGACCGCCTTTCGCGTCCACGAATGCCTAAGAGGTTAGGCCGAATAGCTGGCCAAAGGGTTTGTGTAATATAAGGTACTGACGGCTGGACCTACTGATCTCTGTAGTAGCGTCTCATTCCATTTTTGGCATAAGCACCTTCTCCTACCGGTGAATGTGGTTTTGTTTAGGAAACAATTCTCCATCTTGGGAGTCAGACTTGCAATCAATCCCTTTTCGTCTTAGGCGCACAACTGCGCACTCTCCGAAACGGAAAGATAAAGACCACTTTAAAAAGTACCAGCCAACTCCTCATCGGAGGCTTCGTCGGTGTACTCTGGGACCCTTCTCATCTGAGAGGGATTCTCAACGCTCTGCCTCTTCATCACCTGCCCATGTGCTACACAATGAGGATTCCCCGCCTGACATCTAGGAAAGCTCCTTTCTGCTGTGCTTGCCACTACTGCCTAATAGGGTTTTCGAGTCAAATAAGTAGGCTTTTTTTCTTCTTCTTTTTGCGAGGCCTTTTGAGGATTGTTTTCTCTAGTTCCCCTGCCGATAGAAGCTTTCCGAAGTGAGCCTATTTCTGTCTCGTGAGTTTATCGTGTTAACGTCTTTCTTCTGGTTATTGAATATAGGGCCTCCCCTTGTCCCTTTCATGGAAGAGTGCCTTTCTTTCTCTGTTAGCCTGGCATGTCCCGCTTTCGCTTGACCAACTCAATCATCTCCGGTCTTGGACTGTCCTACTTATAACTCAACCCTCTTTTCTTTCTTGTCAGCTGTAAGTTGATCGCTTGGCTGAAGCAACCAATCATTGCAGCTGGTCCTCTCCATCTTCAACAGCCTATAAGCTCTCTTCTTCTTTCTGCTATTGAGGGCCGTGCTCTTCTCCTTGTTGTCTTATAGATGTAGTATCTCCTATAGCTCTAGTTATAGAGTTTGCCGCGTATTCGTCTTCTATTGTAAGTAATCTATTTTCTGGTAAAGTTCCTTCCCTACTCCACTGGTTCCTTTCTTCTGTAATCTAGTGTTTCAGGTAGCTAGCATCTAGGAGGACGTGAATGGATCCTAAGACCAAAGAGCTCGTAAGGAGGTATCCGCTGAAGGGACTAAAGCCAGTTAAAGGACTAGAGCGAGTAACCAGTTGTTAGTTACGGCTTTACACGCTTTCGGACGGGGTTAAAGCAGCAATTCAAAGAAAGATTGGCCTTACTCTGTTGGTTAAACTACTTACTGATTTTGGCAAAGGTGCTTACCCGCTTGAACAGAGACTGGGGTATTCTTGACTTCCTGGATCGATGACTGACCGGAAAGATGTGTTTGTGAATCCATTTCTTCCGTTCGTCGTGCTTGATTCGATTGATTGAAGGAGTTACATCACCGCTTCCACGCACCGGGTTTCAAGGGTCTCTTCCCTTGGCTGAAGCTAAACGCCAGAGGGAAGTCATATAATCTAATCAGTCGTTAGCAGCGTAAGGCCTAGAGCCAGTACCTCCTAATACGCCCAACCCTTCCTTCAACTTCTCTTCCCTCCCGGGTGGTAACGTTCCTTTACTGCTCAATCCGGTCTGTAGCTAGCAGCTAACACAACCATTCTGTGAACATCCAATCGTGATCGTGAGTTTAGCCCCATTCCTGATAGCGGGCTTCAATACGCCGGATTTCCCCTATATAAGACTATGGGTCTTAGAAGAGTCATTTCAGGTAGCTGTGTCTGGAGCCAGCCCCTAATACAACCAAGGAAGCGAGGCAGCTAGGTTGGTAGCTAGCATCCAAGGTCTCTCTTCGTTGGCTCACAACAAGAGCTACAGGAGCAAATACTAAAGTAATCGGGAACAAAGACGCTGCACTCCTTCGCCGCTTTACGGCTCACTTCGCTTGCTAGCACAAAGAGAGATACACTCCCTTGCAATCTTAGCAGCAATCCAAGGAGAGCGAACCAGTTACGGAATGATCCTTTTATGAACTCCCTTTTGCTGATGCTCTTAAACCAGGGATTCAAAAGCAGAGTCGGGAGCAGATACAGGATCAGATAGATGTCTTTCCGGATGTAGTTTCTCTTTTGATAGCTATCCATAGTTTGTTCCTATAGCTAAGCTAATGGGCCTAGGAAGTATAGAATGAATCTTTCTCCTGCTTGTAGTATGTAGCTTTACTTCTTTAACTAACTGGTAGTTGAGTAAGGCCAGTGAAAGCCATCTGCTATGGGAATAAAAACCTGTAATAAGTTTAGATAAGAAGTTCTCTTCCTTCTTTATTCGATTGATTGAGAGCTAGGAGTTAGCGGACTCTCTTCTTTTTGTATTATTCTCAGTTCTAGTTGCATCGTCCTTCCTATCGTCTTCTTCTTAACATGAACCTTCACCCAAGATGTAAACCGAGTTCTTGCTTTTGGATTCAATCCTTGGTAAAGTGTTCGATCTCGTGGAGAGGTACGCCTCTAAAAGAAAAGAGAGTAGATATAGGCTCGAGAATAGGTTGATGAACAAACAGCCGATACGGAATCTGAGCCTTCAAGCCAAGCCCTTGAACTTCATTCCCAGGCCATTCAATTCAACAAATCTGGCACGAAAAGTCAATCCGATTTCGGTCAGATGCTGGCTTCAGGAGCTTCCTCTTAGTTAGGCGCCTGGCCGAAGGTTGAAAGAATGATTCGGGGTCAGAGGAAGGGGGCAGCGTTCAACCTTTCCTCTATCTATGATTGGGAATTCCTCCAGTGAGTAGAAGTCCCTGGAAAGGTAGATGGGATAAAGGTCTCACTTTGCCAAACCAAAGATTGGGGATTACCCTTTCATCGATTGGGATCAAACAAAAGTAGAATCATTTCGAAAGACCGGGATTTTCGCTTAAAGCCGATTTCCCCTGAGAAAGCTAGATGAATCAAGGTTCGAGGACTGACCGAGCGATGAAGTCAGCCCAGCCTTGCGGGTTTAAGGAGATTGGAGGAATTACTAATTTATGCCTGGCCGCAGGAAGAACCAACTGGGCCCTCGATCCAGAACAACTAGGAGGCGAGCGGCCCCTTTCTCTCAAAGTCTTTTGGCACATAATCGTCAGCTACTATAGATTTCAGGGGTTTCCCCTATGGATTGACTCAGAAAAGAAGAAAGAGGCGCAGACCAGGCTATGAACAGAGCAAAGTGACTAAATGAGTTCAATCAAAGAGCGAGAGGGACATGTATAATCTAAGGTAGAAGACGATAAGAGAAGACGATTTATCGTCTTGTAGTTCTTCCTTGAAGGTGGACTTCCCATTCCAGCTATCCTCCATAACTACGGACTTAGAGCACCACATCGAAATTAGACCCCCCGCAGTTCCTTGAGCATCCACACTAATCAAACCACACCGATTCACTTTCCACACCTCCCTTATTGTAGCACCGTCCACCGAAGAAAGCTTTGATTCCTGAATAAGAACAATATCGGCCTTTAGTTTACTCAACGTCCCTAAAAACCCTCTTCTTTTCCTAAAGGTTGTTCAGGGAGTTTCTAGATTTTGCTTTTAGAGAACGAGGTGCTTCCCGAAAGGAGAAGCACGAGTGTTAACTAGTTTTTTCCTGTTCCACTCTTGTTTTAGCACGAGTTTCATCCTTATACCTTTTCCCAATAGAAAAAGTGACAAGACATCTGGTATTCACAGGTACTTCACCACCTTTCTTAAACCATTGGATCTGGTATGGTCGAGGCTTCTCCTTTAGTTTTCACTTGTCGACCATTTCTCGAGAAACAAAGTTCTCGCTGCTACCCCCATATATTAGGATCGTACACACCTTGCCACCTGACGTGCATGTGGTACGAAAGATGTTGTGCCGGAGCCATCGGTCATCTGATGGTACTGGAGAGGTAAGTAGGGTACGTTGAATCACCATTACTTCCCCTACATCACCTTCAAGAATCTCTTGGTCCTCATATTGAGGATCTGTCACATGTGCCTCAGCTACGGGCTCCTCCTCAAATGCTGCTTCCTCGTCATTTTGATCTTCAACAAGTGTCACCGGTTTTCCAGGGGCTTTTCTCGGACATTGGGAGGCTATGTGCCCTGGTTGTTGACATCTATGGCGGACACCAAAAGGACCTCGGTTTGGCATACTTCCACGCCCGAGGATTCCTTTCCCTGTATTTGGATTTGTCGCAGGGGTTGTTGGAGCTCGAGGTGGAGGCGGTCTTTGATTGATCGGCGGTTGTTCATGGAAGGGGTTGGAAACTACATTCAGAGAACCGTGTGTGTGTGTTCATGGAGAAGCGACTAACCATCAAATCACTAAGTTGATGCAGATGTCGATCCAGCAGAAGTTGGTGTCGTTTCGGGTGGATAAGAGCGAGGGTATTCCACGATACTATGAATCACGCTCTTTCCACGGAGGCTTATAATCCCACGGACGGAGGTGTTGCCACAGACGGGGTGAAACTAATCCCACGGATCCCGCGGGGATGCTTATCATTTCATGGACGGAGGTGCTTTGAAGGGGCCTTGGAAGGGGGATATTTAGCTATGTGCGGGTAGAGCTGCTCCTGCTCAGTTGGGACCCCCACTGGATATCCACATTTATCCCCTAGAGCAGCTGTTCATTCCTCCCCCATCGGTTGAGTGTTTTCATTCCCCCTGGCCTTATTGGAAAGTCGGGGCTTCCCCTCCTTTTTCCGAGCTTGGGAATTGAAACTACCCTTGCCATAGCTAACCCCAGCCAAAAGGCCATAGATAGGCTTTTGGCCCTAAAGCTCCAAAGCTACGGTTAAGGCCCCAGCCAATTCTGAGTAAAAAGAAAGTTGAACTAAAGTTTTCCCCTACTTGTATGAGTGGGGCTCACGCCAACCTTCGCTATAAAGAATGATTAGCTATAATAATAAGTAATTGGCTAACAAGCCTATTTGATTAACCCCAATGCTTAGTTATAAATGGTGGGATCTCCGGGTTGACACTAAGGGAGGAAGTGACCAATGGGCCAAGGGAACAAGTTAAAAACAAAACACTCACCAATGCCAGGGGAGAAAAGCGCTGGCTGAGCAGCAGCTCCAGCTCGAGCTCACTATTACCTTTCAGGCCCTATCTTATCCCGAACCACTAGTCTTTAGCAGCTCTATTCGATAGATGTGGATTGACATATTATGGGTCCCTAATTGGACAGGCGGCTAGCACTACTACGACTGGCACTATGACTCGCTACCTGGAAGTGCCTCGTCATACCGCCTAAGGAAGTTCCCTTGGTCTGACCTCGGGGTCACATTAGACTGGCGCTGCTATTACGGCTGACACTGCTACTTGCACTACTAATAGCTCGAACTCGGATTGGGGGCACACAACGCAGGTATTTATCGCTGCTTTCTATCTAGTAGCATTGGTTCCGAACTCACAATCAATCTTAATCCATTCTATCTTACAAACAACTAAGCAGTAACCCTGCTACTTATACTTATTTACTAAACAAATAAAAGGGAAGGAACTTAACGACCCATTTGGCCCCGTTCTTTAAGAAACAAAAGAACCGGATGAACCGAACTACAAAAGGCTTCGTGCCTATAGTTTGTCCAAAGGGAGAACTGCTAGCTGGGACCCCGGCCCTTACTTTTTAGCAGGGCGCCTGACTGCACGGAATGAAATACCAGAAGTGAAGTAGTCAAGCCCCAAAAGCACACTTATTAGTTGGGGCAGGGGCTGCATTTGAAAAAGGTATGGCTTAATAGTTGTAAAGCGGGCTTCTTTCTCCTGTTTGGTATATCTCTGGGCTTTCCCTCCTTCTCTAGATCGGGATCCGCATCTCGATCCTGCCAATGATTCGTACCTTGGCCTCGGCCTTGGCTATCGGTCAAGTTCTCGATCCTCGTTCCCACTCCCATCTCCAGCTCATGCTCCTTTGGCACCATACCCCGCCTTCTGAACGACTAATCACACCTTTTCTAAAGGCTCAATTTGGCTAGTGGTGGGCAACACCCAAAAGGCATGGCTTAGTAGTTATAGGCGGTTCTTTCCTCCCTTTCGCGAAGCCTATCCTTGGGCTTTTCTCTCTTGCTCATGCTCCGTATCTCGATCCATATCGGGCTCTCAATCTCGATCTTGACCAGTATTCGCACCCCGTGGAATTCGTGTGAAAAGCAGTTCATTCTCATGAATCTTCCAATCATTTCTTCCCTTTTAGGCTGCGTCTGGAACTAAATAGGATAGGTAATCGATGAAAGATTTTGCCCTCTTTCTTTGCTTCCGTCGCTCAGTGCATCCGCACCACCGCACTACCGCCCCTGACAAACTTTCTGTCTAACTATCTATCTATCTCTCTTGCTCAGTGCTCGGTGTGCTCGTTACTCGATAAGCTCGGCAAGCAAGTAAGTAATTGGTCCTCTTCGTCTAGTTTCTAAGGAAAGCTATCTTCTCAAAGTCAAATCTTCAAAAGGATGGAGTTCCAGCAAAACCCTTTCTAAGGATCAGGACGGTAGTGAGCAAGACGGGAGTTAACGAGTCAGGAAGCAGTGACTAGAAGAGAAGCTCACTACCATCAGAGATTGAATAGCCCCTCATCCTAAAAAAACTAAGGAAACGAGCCACAAGCCCTCATTTAGCACTTATAACCAACGTTGAGCAGCGGACAATGGGACCACCCATCAAAGTAGTTCTCCTCACTTTGATCTATAGCTAAACACGAGACTCAACCCTCATCCTTTGCCTAGACAATAGCCCCAGTCGCCGGTTGGGCTACGGATCACGGTGAATGAGGGACATACGGTTCAGCGGTCGCAACAGTCGCCTTCTAAGCCCACTCCCGCCGCTAATCCCGCTTTACCTTCGCCTACCGTGAAAGAAAGTCCCCTCACGATAGGCCCTCCAGCTCCCGAATGTCTTTCTATCAATCGAGAGAGGTACAACCAACCTTATTTTTAGTCTTATGGTCGCGCAACCGGCGGAATTCCTCGTCAATGAAGTGGGAATAGAATTCCTGAAATATTAAAGATTGGGGTCCGTTTTGTTCGATATCTTGAATAAAGTGCTTTAGGCTGGCTTCTAAAATATTTCTTTCAAACTCATGGCGCATCGAACTGACAGGTTCAACCTTCTGCTCGATAAAGTCGTACGCCTACGACTTAGGGCTGTCGAAGAACAATGAATCAAGTCAATGAATATCGTTGCACCTCTGGCGCGCCCTAGCCGAGCGGTCCTCGCCTGCACAAGCAAGCAGATTAGCCTCTTATTGTGCCGGCAGGCCTGGGCGAGCGAGGTAGGGTTATATTAGAGGGAGGGGGACTGCGAACGTCCGTCCCATGAAGCGCCAGGGAACCATTCATTCCTCCTGGGCTGGGCTCTCGTGTGTCCGAGGTCCGATCAGATCAACCAGCGACCGATTTACGGAACAAGGAGTTAAGCAAGGGCCAGGAGATTGATGGAAGAACCTGGCCGAAGCCGAAGCCGAAGTGTTTGTTGTGGCTGTGGTTGTGTTCAACTCCGCGGGTTGGCTGGTTGGAAGGATTGCTTTCTGTCGTCTGTCTTTCCCTTCTCTCTCTCTCTCTCTTCTCTTAGCAAAGTAGGTTCAAGTCAAACTTTTGGCTTGCTACAAGCTGGGCTCAGGGGCTGCAGTCAGCCGCTTCCCCTGTAGTCGTCAGCTCGTTCTTGACAGATCCGATCGGGTGTTCATAATCTGGAGTAAAAGGATTCGAACCTTTGCATGCCGGTACCAAAAACCGATGCCTTACCACTTGGCTATACTCCATATGGTCGGTCCCTGGGGAGAGGGAGAAGGGAGAAGCAGAGCTCGAAGAACGAGCCGTACAAGGACGCGGGGATATAGCAAGTAAGCAGCAAGTTCTCCCTTTAGGACCGACTACGACAATCTCGCGACTCTAATAGAAACAAACGGTAAGCTCTCTGCTCTATTTGCTTGCAATGCTATGACTATCAAAGTAGGCGAACGCTTCTGTAACCTTAGACTCGTGACACAACACGACTGAACGACTTAATGTTTCATGGGGCTCCGCATCCACCGAAACGTTCATCACAGTCAGCATTTGGTACTCTCTCGATAGCTTCAATAGTTCACTGAAATTAGTGTAATGAACCGCAAGCCCTTCAGAAAGAAAGAAAGAATACAAGGTTGGTTGCGGGAACCGACGGTGATGAAGGTTACCGGGCCGATGCGGCCGGTTACTGGGAACCGCAAGGTTCCCGGGAAACGACGTTCCCTTTGTAAAGTAGGCCTTCTGATAACTAATTAGAGTTGACATGAAACGGATCACGTGAATGAATGAATCAATCCCCTCCCACTCACACAGGTTCTTCTATTGAAGAGGTTGCCCTTCTTCTATGTGAGGTGGGGCTTACGTAAGAGCGGAACCTAGATAGAACGCGGAGCGCCGGCCCGGCCGCCCATACTGTTACCATGCTTACCAGCTGTTACCATTGCCGCCTATAGATATAGATGGGAGGTAGGCGAGGGTAGCTTGCTTCTCTTCTCCTAGGCTACCTGCACATGTTATTCGCGAAGAAAAGGCAGCGAGCGGTTCTTCGCTTAGTAGAGCTACCGACCGCCGGACGACAACCGCTTCTTGTTCTCGCCCAGCCGCTTCTTTTTATTTTATTCTTTTTATAATCCTAGACTAAATGAAGAAGCTCCTGAATCAGCGTAGGGCCAAATCCGCTGCAGGAGAACTTAACCTGCAGCAGTGACTTTATCAGGGCTCCGCAGGAGAAGAAAAGAAGCTCCGGGTCTACTTTAGAAGAAGCGAAGGTCCCCCCTATCTAGTAAAGTCCCGGCGAGAAAGGGTTGGTTAAGAACTCTTGACTGTAAACCATAGCAGTTACAGTCACTCAATGAAGATGTTCGCCTTTGGAATGAAGATGGATGAGCAGGCACTTGAGCCTGGAACTGATGAAATTCGGGGGAAAACATGGAAGCGGTCACTATACTGGGGGGGGGGGGGTGGGGGGGCGAGACATGACCGCGACTTAAGATTCAAGTACCGTTGAAAAAGACTAATGGAACGGGGGGAATGACTACCTGTAATAAAGCACAGGCTAATACGAGCCGACCAGAAGAAGCAACGCTTAGATTACCAGATCCTGGACACAATCTTTCGTCAGATGGAGAGCCCCCACCACGAATCAGCAGATGGATGAGGCCGAGGGGACATCTATCGTGCACCTTGATGGAGACAGCTCATGAAACCGAGAACCTAGTGGATTTCCAATTCTCGGAAGATTGGAGGAGGAAGCAAGCTACCAACTGCTAGTGGTTGGAGCTAGTCGCCAGAAGGAGCAATCGTAGAAGCCCTGTTCTATTTTGATACTGGATAGGCTTGCCTTGCCAAAGGAAAGTGACTCGCGCCCCCGCATTGGGGCTGCTGGCCCGGTGCTATATGATAGAGATGTTCGCCCCTTGCCTCGCCTTTGATGCCTCTCCTTCTTGCTTGCTTACCTAGCTCTTGTCTTAGTGACTCCTCCTCTTTTCTAGTTTTTTTTTCTGAGAATACGGTATTTAATTTGCCAATGAATTTGATCCGCTCCGATTCGATCAATAATGGTATTCTTGGCTAGAGAAAGGTTTTGTGACATGGACGCCCAGCCTAACTCGGTCGGTTGGTTGGCCCACCTAACAGATGATGAGATTCTCGATCGATTTGATCGAATTTTGAAAAAAGACTCAACTAGTGTCATAGAACGAATAAGACTATGACTGCTCGTGCAATCAATAAAGGAAAGGGGAGAAGTACTTAATGCACTGTAAGTAGACTAAGGAGTCACGCTAGGGCCCCAGACTCCAATGGGTCCCTTCGCTCCACTATGACAGCTAAACCAAGTCAAAATCTTCATCTCTCTGTAAGCCACT
Organism: Camphora micrantha; assembly: GCA_003546025.1. NCBI lineage: Eukaryota > Viridiplantae > Streptophyta > Magnoliopsida > Laurales > Lauraceae > Camphora > Camphora micrantha. Next base: position 23,225 of record QPKB01000629.1, read on the forward strand.
AGACGGGTTCTACATCTAAAATTGCTTATATAAAGAAAAGCGGTAAATCAGATAGAAGGAGATGTTCGCACCCAATGGGTCGCTCACGCAAAAACACACCTAATTCACTCGCTAGCACAAAAAAACTCTATCTTTCTCGTACCAATGACTAGGCAAAAATACCACATGACTAAGAAAAGCAATTCCGTAAGAGATCGAATACTATTTTTCTTCCTGTGCCGAGCCATCATCGTAACTCTTCTTTTAGTGATTTTTTTTCTTATTTGCGTCAAACTCGGTTTTCTTTCGTATTTTCAAATCCTACTTTCTAAAGTAGGGTTCTTTTTTGGACAGCGCGCCCTATCTTTCTTTCTCATGAAAATAGGCTGCTCAGGGGCTCTGGCCTTGGCGATTGGATTTGCTGTGAAGGCCCTCCTCACTACCTAGGTCGCGCCCTATCTTGCGAATCTGGTGTTACCCGCTGGCGCTAGGGCAGAACCGAACGTAAACCCGACTCCGGGTAGGAATGACGCGGGGCCAGCAAATGTGGTTCCCGATGACACCAATGAGCCTCACAATCTGCCCAATGGGTATTGGTCCCTTAGTCGGATCCTAATTGACTCCCTCAAGGCAGACATGGATACT
>QPKB01000630.1:0-23810 GCA_003546025.1 Camphora micrantha
CAGATTCAAGAAAAAGGAGTTACAAAACAAGTAATTTAAAAACTTGTAAACTCCTCCCATTATGAGTATTAATGCATTCAATGCTCATAACCCTCCTAAATGGCTACCAAAGGCCTATAAATAGGAGGGGCATTCCAAAGGAAAAGGATCTAGCTCTCGCTCTCCCCGACGAGACAAAAAAAATTCCAGAGAATTGCCCGGAAAATCCAGAACTCCTGCAACTCTGCTGCAAAAGACCACCAAAAGGTGATTGAAGCACCCTGGGGGGCCACCCCCAAAGGACCTTCCTTCTTCTACCAACATGGCTAAAACGTGGCTTTTCAGCTCGTTTACTTAGCTTTTTATTCGGATAATAAGACCTTCTCTTGGTCTTTGTCCTTTTAAAAATCTGAGGTTAAAAAGCCAAGCCAAGAATCCAAGCATCGTGTTCTCATCTGCATGGACGATGGAGGAGCCCATATATGACTCGCGCGACCGTCGATCTGAACGTGTCCCCCACAATCGAATGAGAAGTCAGATTCCTTTTCTTGATTTCTATTGTACTTTATTTTTCTTTTAGAGACAAAAATCACAATTCTTGTCTTTCATAATGGATAAGACTTGTAAATCGCCTTTTACGGCAAATTCGCCTTTCACGGCAATAAATGAAATCGCCTTTCACGGCATAAAAAAAAAAAAACCTTTTGTCTCTTTTCTTAAAATATGTGTGCAATGGGAAACTAGAAAAAGTTTCATTTCCCCTTTCTACTTGTGAAGGTGGATCTTCGGATCACCGTTTCTAAATTTCAAGTAGAAAAGTGAAATTGGCATACCCGTACAAAAAAAAAGAAAGATGTTGATACCCTTTATCTTTTCTTCTCCTCCCCTCCGCCGTACCCCGAAAGACCCGGGGCGGAGGCAGCGGGAGAGAGGGAAGAATCGGGTCCATCACTGAATGACTAATTATGGCCAATTTTAATTACTTAACAAATAACTAGTCACATGAGATGATAAACAAACAAAATGCAGAAGCTTAAACAAAACAATCACCACAATGCATTCACCATGACACAATGATTTATAGTGGTTCAGCCTCAATGCCTACATCCACTACCGGCTTGTGATCCAACACCCCCACCGGATTTCCAGTATTTATGCTTTTCAAAAGGCTAAGCAATAACCTTTACAATATGCTTTCCAAGGCTAAGCAATAACCTAACAATGTTGTTTTTCTAGGCTTAACAACAACCTATCAATGTGCTTTTCTAGGCTAAGCAATAACCTTTACAAGAGATGATTTCTCAAATAAGTGTTTACACAAACACTTTAAGAGATTACAATTAAAGCTCAATTTAATTGCCTCTAAAATAAGCGAATAAGAAAATTAAATTCAACTCATACAACACTCTATGAAATGTTAAGATGAATGCTCATGAAGTGTGTGTGTGAAAACTTCAATCAAGTTTAAAATGAAGGCTCAATTAATGTATGCTTAATGCATTTTAAAGTTTAAAGCACACAAAGATTTGATTAAAGTGAAATGCAAATCACATGTACAAAATACTAACTTGTTGATGATATGAAAATCAAAAGCTCACAAGTTGTATGAAATTACTTATGTCTAAACATGTGATGCATGTGCAATGTTGTTTTCAAAAATAAAAGTTTAACTAAGGTTCAAATGAATGAAAACAACAATATGAATCAACCAAGTAAATGAAACATGTTACAAAAGAAATCAAAGGTTTTGACAAAACATGTTTTATAAAGTTTTAAAACGAACTTGGTTTGAAATCAAGGTGAAGAATCCAATCCAACTTAGATCAACGATTAAATGAATAATGGATTCAACACATCATAGTTATCATGCTAAAAATCATTTACCAATAATTTAAACAAAGCATATAACATATGATTAACAAAAAGTAAAGCTTGCTTAGAGATTTAACTTCATTAATTCAAACTTTACCTTTACTAATGACCCCTTGGTCTCTCTTAATTCATTCCCCTTTTTCTTGCCTCCAAACACCTGAAGGATGGCTCTTTTATCTTCTTTGATCAACTTGTTTTTCAAGGGAATGAACCTCATTTTATACTCAAAAAATGAGTTCTGGCGTGTTCCCGGTCGACCCCCATTCTACCCCGTTCGACCTGGGCTTAACGGTAAAAAATATGACCGTTTGAAAAAGAGGCCCAACGGCTCTTTTTCGGGTCGACCCCATGTGTGGTCGGTCGACCGGGTCTATGGGCTCGGTCGACCGACCACACTGTGGGTCGACCGGGTCCTTGGACCATTTTCCCCCAAAAATTGTATATTTAAAGAGATTTCTTGTGGGGACTTTTGGGCCATTAAATCAAGCTTGGAATCATGATTTTAAATCATTCTAAGAGGATTAAAAATATGAAACATAAAAAGCCTAAAATGATTTGAAAGATTTAAAACATAGGCTAGCTTGATTCAAAAAACTTCTTTTCAAATTTAAATGCATCCAAGTTTAAAAACAAAACATGCATAAATAAATAGTTCTACAAGTCTAAAAAACAATGCATGTGTAAATCAAGATTTCAACATTTTCTAAATCAATGCATGTGTGAAAATTCAAATGATGATTAAAATGATAATGCATCCATCAAATTGCAATCTACAAAATCCCTAACAATCTCCCCCTTTGCAATTTGATGGCAAACCTTATTCAACACTGATTTTCACACAAAGTCTTCAGCTCCCCGTAGGCCGGACAAGACTTGAAATCTTATTTGGATGCTTCTTCACTTAGCTTGGTCTCAAGGTCTTTTTCTTCTTTTCCTACTGGAGAGTAGCGATGCTTTGCACCTACCAACATGCGGCTGAGGTAGTATAGAGCAGCTTCTTTTCCCTCGTCATTCTCTTGTGCAAGCAGAGCGCCCAAAGAATGGTCGAGGGCTCTTGTGTACAAGATCAATGGTTTTCCAGTGGTAGGGGTAGCCAACATTGGATGTTTGGTCATGTATGACTTGATATCTTGAAATGCAGCTTCACATTCAGCATCTCAAACAAAGTTCACACCTTTCTTCATCAGCCGAAAGAATGGATGACACTTCCCCATAAGATTGGAGATGAACCGTCGGATGTATGCCAACCTTCCTTGAAGTCCTTTCAGTTCCCTTAAGGTTCTTAGGGAGGGCATTTCAAGAATAGCCTTGACTTTGATGGAGTCAAGTTTTATTCCAGCTTTCCGAACTAAGAATCCGAGGAACTTACCCGATAAGACGCCGAAGAAGCACTTCAGGGGTTTCATTCGTAGTTTGTGTTTGGGAAGCCGATGGAAGACTTCTCAAAGATCTTTGAGGTGGTCTTCTTTTCTTCTGCTTTTGACGGTGAAGTCATTGACTGAACATTCAACCGTCTTGTGCTATATATCTTGGAATATCTTCATCATAGCCACCTGATATGTTGCACCAGCATTTTTCAAACCAAATGGCATGACAATGTAGAAATACACGCTAAATGGGGTTTGAAATGAAGTGTGCTTTTCATCTTCAGGATGCATTTTTATCTGATTGTAGCCAGAGAAACCATCCATGAATGTCATTCGCTCGAATCCACTGGTATTGTCAATCATCACCTTCGGTATGGGGAGCGGAAATTCATCTTTAGGGCATGCACCATTTAGGTCTCTGTAGTCAATACAGACCCTGATTTGCCCATTTTTCTTTGTCATGGGGACAATGTTGGCTAGCCATTCAGGATGTTATTCCTCACGGATGAAGCCAATGCTTTTGAGCTTTTGAACTTCTTGTTCAATTTTATCCATCACGTTAGGACGGAATCTTCTTTGTCCTTGTTTGACAGGTGATGGACCCGATTCTTCCCTCTCTCCCGCTGCCTCCGCCCCGGGTCTTTCGGGGTACGGCGGAGGGGAGGAGAAGAAAAGATAAAGGGTAACAACATCTTTCTCTTTTTTTTGTAACGGGTATGCCAATTTCACGTTTCTACTTGGAATTTAGAAACGGTGATCGAAGATCCACCTTCACAAGTAGAAAGGGGAAATGAAACTTTTTCTAGTTTCTATTGCACACATATTTTAAGAAAAGAGACAAAAGGGTTTTTTTTATATGCCGTGAAAGGCGATTTCATTTGTTGCCGTGAAAGGCGATTTTGCCGTAAAAGGCGATTTACAAGTCTTATCCATTATGAAAGACAAGAGTTGTGATTTTTGTCTCTAAAAGAAAAAATAAAGTACAATAGAAATCAAGAAAAGGAATCTGACTTCTCATTCGATTGTGGGGACACGTTCAGATCGACGGTCGCGAGTCATGTATGGGCTCCTCCATCGTCCATGCAGATGAGAACATGATGCTTGGATTCTTGGCTTGGCTTTTTAACCTCAGATTTTTAAAGGACAAAGACCAAGAGAAGGTCTTATATCCGATAAAAAGCTAAGTAAACGGGCTGAAAAGCCACGTTTTAGCCATGTGGTAGAAGAAGGGAGGTCCTTTGGGGGGGTGGCCCCCCAAGGGTGCTTCAATCACCTTTTGGTGGTCTTTGCAGCAGAGTTACAGGGCCTCTGGATTTTCCGCGCAATTCTCTGGATTCTTTTTCCGTTCTTCGTCTCCTTTTTTCTGATCTCCTTTTCCCTTTGGAATGCCCTCCTATTTATAGGCCTTTGGTAGCCATTTAGGAGGGTTTATGAGCATTGAATGCATTAATGCTCATAATGGGAGGAGTTACAAGTTTTAAAGTATTTGTTTTGTAACTCCTTTTTCCTTGAATCTGATTGGTCGATGGAGAATAATGAGCCTTTAATTGCCTTTAATCCCATCATGGGAGGAATTTCATGCTTTAATGCCATAAATCCTTTGACTTGTAACTCCCATTTGCTTGCTTTTGATTGGGCCGTCCAAAATAATGAGTTAATGACCGCATTAACTTGTCATAAAATGGGGCATTTAACCTCATTAATTGGTCGCCAAGTCGCTCGAAGAGTCGCGGGCCGCGCCGCGTCTTTTGGAATTCTTCTTGCGATGACCGCCGGTGGATCCACATGTTGTTTGATGTCGGATGGCGATGCAATTTCAGACATTGATTAATGTCAACGTGCCGGCAACATCTGTCCTGTCGATTTCACAATCGGGCGGGCAGAAAGTGTGCTTTCTTTGTCGGCCGGTTGGCGATTTCGAGGCATCTAATGATCATCCAATGACTTCGGCGGCGAATCCGTGATGTTGACGAAGATCGACGGATTTCATGCACGAAAAATCAGATTTTGGAAAAATCACAGGGGCCAATCAACTCGAAACGCGAAAAGTACCCGAAAAAAGGGTTTCCGGCGACTTTTTGGGTCGCCGGAATTTCCATGGTCGCCGGCGACCATGCACCCGGCGGACCATGGCGCCTTGGGCCCATGGTTTTTTGGGCCGCCGTTTGGTCGCCGTTTCTTCGCCGTTTTTCGATCTTTTTTCATCTTTTTTCTTCTGTATTTTTTTCTGATATTTCCTCTCATTTATTGCCCTGATTCTCTTGAAGAAAAACCCGATGAGAAGCCACGCAAATCGGAGCACAAAGTTTCCTATTTTTCTGGAAAGCCGAAGACTTTGTGTGCAGTATTGCCGATTTTTGTCAAGCATTTGAAACTAGGCCAAACGATGTCGGAATGACCTGAAATTTAACGTGGAGCTTCTTGAGCAGTAGATAGGACCAACCATAGGCTTTGGTTTGAGTTTTGAAGCCTTTCGGGGTCCCGCAAATGCTTGCCTTAATTTCGTCATGAGAGAAATGCCGAGCTTTGACTTGTGGTCAACCGATGTCCGATTGACCTGAAATTCGACAGGAGCCTCCTGAGTAGTAAGTAAGACCAACCATGGGCTTTGGTTTGAGTTTTGAAGACTTTTGGGGTCCCGCAAATGCTCGCCTTGATTTCACTTCGAGGAAAATGCCGAGCTTTGAAACTAGGCCAAATGATGTCCGTTTGACCTAAAACTTGACAGGGGACCTATTGGAGTCATTTTGAGATGATCCATTAGCTCCAATTTGGATGCCAGGATTCCGGGGTGCTCCGCCGCTGGTAGGCCTATTTTTGCTTCCCGAGACTTGATGAAGGGTCAAACGTCGTCCGTTTGACTTGAAATTTGGCATGGGCCTTTTGGAGGTATTCTGAGACCATCCGTAGGCTCTGATCGAAGTTTTGAAGTCTTCGACACTGTCGCTGCCGGGAGCTCCTGTCTGGCTGTCGGAGGAGTGAAGTTAGGCCAAATGATGTCGAAATGGCCCGAAACTTCATGTGTACCCCTCTTTTAGCTGCTTTGAAGGATCTTGCAGTTTTTTTTGTTTGATTTTCTGACAAGATCTAGTGCTTGAAGTGGCGCCTTCCTATTTTATGGCAGGATGTGGCTCCATGTAGCTTTTGTGTTGAAGGGACATAGTGACATTTTTTAGTGTCAACACAAATGCCCCTCGAGGCCATACAAGCGACAAGTGTGCAGCTCTAGCAGTCGGTGGTGCCTCGAAGGAGAATTTGAAGGAGATCTTCTTGCTTGACCAAGAGTCTGAGCGTTTTCTTTTGATGGAGTTGCTTTTTTTTTGGCTTCCAATGATTTCACGGTAATGAGAGAGGGTCATTACCGTCTCAAGGCAAGGATTTTGAAATGACATTATGGATATTGGTTTTTGGTTTTGGGTTTTCCCTTTAACCTGTGTGAACCTAAAGGCTTATGTGGCACTCGTTAGGCGGTTAAGAAGGTTTTTTGGTTTTTGACCTTGTGACCTAACAGGCTGTATGTGGCGAGTTAGAGGGTCGGGGATTTTGGTTTTTGGTTATGTTTTCGGTCTTGTGACCTAACAAGCTGTATGTGGCAAGTTAGGGGACCATGGTTTGGCTTTTGGTCACTCTTTGGGACAATTTTGGGTCCATTGGAGTGGTTTGGTTTTTTGTGGAATGTCAATTTCAAGATTGTGGCTTGATTTGGTGCATGGGGTTGGATGGTTTGGATTTCTTTTGGAAGCCCATGAAGCTTGGAATTTTTTTGTATGGTCCCAATCAACTCAAGAGAGGCATGGAACCATTTTTGTATGCTCTTGGTAAGAGAAATTTTGACTAAAAGCCACTTTTAGTGCCTAGGTGGTCAAACCTGGCTCATATGGGCTAACCCATGGGACCTTAAGCTTTTAAAAATGGCTTAGATCTCATGTGGTGTCATTTTGTGTAAAGAATATCTAAAAATATCCATTTTGTGTAGAGAATATCTAAAAAATATCCTTACTTGGAGAGAATCTCTCAAGTTCCCTTGATTTTGGGAGAGATTTTCTCAAAGTTTCTCAAATCCCCTTTCTTTTTGGAGAGAATTTCTCAAGAATCTCCTCTTTTAGAGAGAATATCTCAAATCTCCTTTTCTTTTAGGAAGTTGCTAATTTTTAGCACTACCTCTTTGCTTTTCTCCTTCCTTTCCTCTTTGGTTTGCTTTTTCTATAAAAGCAATGAGATGGGTTTTCTTTCTCTTGTTGCTTTCTTTTTGCAAAAAACCTCAAGAGTGCCCCAAGATAAAGAGTTTCTCAGGATCTTCAAGTCTCTTCTCCTTCTTCTCCATGGCTTCAAGTTAGGTCTTCTTTTTCCAAGAAAAAAACAAACCCCGATGTAGATGTAGGAAAGTTTCCTTTTCTCTTTTTTTTTCTCTTTCTTTCCTTTTTTTCACTGTGTTTTTCCACGGCTTTCTTATTTTATTTTTTGCACACGTTCTGCTTTTTTTTATTTTCTTCTTTTTTTTTTTTCTCCCCTTTTTTTTCGCTCCTTCTTTTTTTGTGCTGCACGGACAGGTCCGTACGGACCTGGCCGTACAGCCACGTGGCCTGTGGGCCACGTCCATGGCCAACCCCTTTTTTTTTTTTTTCTTTTTTTTTTTTTGAAGAGGTTTTTTTTCTTTCTTCTTTTTTTTTTTTGCTCACCATGATATGAGGTTTATGCAATTCAAGATGATCATGCATTCTTTCTTCTTTTTTTTTTTTTTTTAATGCATCAAGATAAAAGGCTAGAATTTCTAGGTCAAGTCAACATGGATTTTGACTTAGACAAAGTTTGATTGGTTTTGACCAAATTGGGGTTGGAATTGGTCAAACTTTTGTCAAAGTTTTCCTAGCATCTAATGCATGATGGTTTTATGCATGATTTTTGGTAAATGGAATTGGGAGCATGATGATGCATACCTCGAATTTTCTTGCAAGTCTTGGGATTTTTGGAGCTTGCAGCAATGTTGAGCCCACTTCTCCAGTCTCGCAGAATTTCGAGGAGCTTTTGCAAGTTTTGGAATTTTGAGCTCGCAGCAATGTTGAGCTCTTTTTCTGATCTTGCGAAGATTGAGAAGAAAGGCTTGGTCTCTCGCAGCAATGTTTTGAATTCGAGTCTTCTTCGAGAACCCTTCATTGATTATGAGCTCGCAGCAATGTTGAGCTCATCTTCAAGCTTCCTTTCTTTTTCGGGGTGCCTCCCTTTTCTTCGAAATTGCCCCGGAACCATGCCAAAATTTCGCTAGGATTTTTTTATAGCAAAATTCTGTCATTTGGTGTTTGATTTCTTCCTTTCTGACTTTTGCAGGTGGTTCCTCCAGAACGAACAAGGGTAAGGGCCTTGTTACTGATGCACCTCGCCGATCTGCCAGATCTTCCAATGCGGCCGTTCAACAGGCGTGGGAAGAAGTCCGTTATGTGGAGACGAACTTGGAAGAATGCGACTCGCTCAACCGAGATGAGATGAGACAGCGATTGATCGCTCTCAAGGATGAGGAGTTTTATAAAATTATGGCAAGCAATCGTCCTTGGATCATGGACGATCAGAGCGTTGTGCCCAAGCCTACCTTTTTTCTTTGGTGACGCTGTCCCTGATGACTCGTCATTCCAAAGGAGATGCTTTCAGTTCTCTTACACAGCTGATGGTTAGGAGAGAACTATTTCTACCGATCGACTTTTGATCGCACTATCTCGATCATGAGTCTTTCTCCCACATGCTCTAAAAGAGAAGATCCTCCAAGCTGGGTGAAGAGGACCAATGTGGTCAAGACCGGGGTTTTTTGTTGGCGGCCCTTCCTGTTATGCAGAGAAGTCGCCTGTCCGTATGGACATGTTGATGCCAGCCAGCGGCTACCAAGGTTCTGATCATCCATCAGTCGATTTGAGACCGGTGGGCCTTGGCATTTTTAGCGGTGACGGCAGTAATTGGGGTGAACCCTTTCGGCTTCGCGGCCGCTTCAGTGCTGACTCAGGCTGGGAGTCATGGACTGATCACATCCTGCAGATTGGTGGCGCCATTCTGAAGGAGGCTGAGGTTTTTGATGCGGTTCGCGCTTTTCGGCAAACCGTCGTTTTCTCCGATGAGGCCTTCATGGCCATGTTGGAGTCTTTCCTTCCGCAGACCAACACCTTCGTTGTCACGAACGGTGAAATTGGTTTTTCTTTGAAGGAGTTGAGCGCTACCACCGGGCTGCCTATCCTCGGCAAACTCTATGAGGAGTTTATGCCTATTGACAGTGTCCTTGAGGAGCAGTCGGAGGGGTTCAGGCTCCTCTGTACTTTCAGCTCGTCGCCTTCTACGATTTTTTGAAGGAGAAGGAGGGCTCGAAAGTCCGATGCAGTAGTTGGAGGAGTCTCAGCTCTTTGTCTTCCAACTTCTTTGACGGTGGGGATGCTTCTGAGAGTATGTCCCAGGAAGCCAGGGCTAAGAACCCGAAGAAGATCTCCGCTATGCGAGAAAATTTGAGGGATTTTCTTACAAGCACAGACGCCATTTGTTCTGACATTGCGCTGCGGAGAGATCTTGCTGTTTACCTCACTTACTGGCTGGGTGAGGCAGTTTTTTGCTGGAGGAGATGGAACGCACATCAGGCCGCACTGTATTTTTCCGGCTTGTCAGATGGCGTTCGGAGAGCAGCTTGCTTTGGTGCCTGCTCTTTACTCCTATTTGTGCACCGAACTGCAGGCTGCTGCTTTCTTGGTTCGGCTTGGGCTCCCTATGAATAGGGTATTTTCAGCCCATATCTTCTATTCGTGTTTGTGTACCACTGTCCGGGCTCCACTGTTTAGGCGCTGCATAGGATGATGACCCGTTTATGATTCGGTTGGCTAGAGGGAAAGCCGTTTCCGAATCTCTTTTGTCTGCCCGTTTGAGGATCCGACGGTTCAGGGACGTCGAGATGGGCAGTCTTCAGTCAAGCTTTCTCCCGGTCTGCGGAAGAAGGCTTTTGATTTTGGTATCTCCCGCGATTCCACCAGAGCAGGGTCGGGAAGACACTATTCTTTGACGAACGCAGAGAAGGGATGGCTTTTTAACATACGTGTTGGTACGATGGTGTACCGTCGACATCTTTTTGTTGACATCCAGCCGTATGTTCCTTCTCGTTTTGCGTTGCAGTTGGGCTTCTCCCAAGGCGTTGTAGGAGCGCCTTCGAGCATGGTGAAGCGTTTTGGGGTCTTCAGGACGGGAGGAACGCATGGGCTTTTTACAGTGCGGAGGACACTACCGCCATGATTTCCTATCCTGAGCTGCCCACTTTCCGGACCGCTGGCTTCACGAAATGGTTCGCGGAGAGCTTCTCAGTGTACCGGGGGCTTTCCAAGAAGGAGCTCAATGTCAAGCAATCTTCCGGAAGGGGTCTTGGTAGATCAGACGGCGTCCGGCGAGAGGAGGGTTTTGGCCTTCCTTTCTGGAGAGAAGCATAGGATAGGCTTTCTCAAGGGACCGGGATGTCGTCAGATCTGGAGCTGTGCAAGAGGTACCTGGTGAGGTCCTGAGACAGCTGGAGGAGGAGGAAGCTGAAATCGACGCTTGGAGGCAAGCGGAACGAATGAGGACTTCCATGGGGTCCACTGGCAGGAGCGGACCATCCAGTGAGGACTCTGGTGAGAAGCCTGACTTTGATAGCGGGGCAGGTTCTTCAGGTAAACCGACCCGCAGGAGCAAGAGGAAGAGAGGACAGTACCGTCATAAGAAGCAGTGCGAAGATTCTCGTGACGTGGAAGTCCCTCTTACCATTGATGAGGAGGTCTCGGGGGATGCTGAAGAGCCTCCAGAGAAGAGGAGTCGAGAGGAAAAAGCCGACGATGGTATGATCCTTTCCCTTTCTTTTTCTGCTTCTCTCTTTTTTTTTTTTTTTTTTAGAGATTTTTGTTTAGATCCACTGCTTTCTTTTCTTTTTGCAGAGGATGATGACTTGGTGATGCCTGAGGCCCCGGCCGATGAGGCGGCGACGGATCCGACTACGGCATCTGAGGAAGAGCCAAGGGACTCTGGAGTAGACCCAGAATCTTCTCCTGGTACGACTTCTTTACTTCCCCCTTTTTTTGGCATTTTCTTTTCTTTGCTAAATTTTGCTGACGTTTCTCCCCCCCTTTTTTTGTCAGCTGATTTGCCAGAGGACTCTGACGACTTCGAGCCATCCATGGATGTAGCTTTCTGCGACACTTCGGACGAGCTTATGGAGACAGAAAGCACTCCACCGGTCGTCGGAGAAGGTATTACACAGCAATAGTCTTGATAACAAGAAATTTTTTTTTTTGACAAGATCATATTCATACCTTTCCTCTTCTGGCAGGTTGTGAGGCGACGGGAGAGGTTCCATTGTCTTCCTCGGAGCCGGAACAGGAAATACCGGCGGCTGGTCCAGAAGTAGAGGCTTCTTCTACCAGTTTTGATGCGGCAGAAGTGCAAACACATGATGATATTCCATCTTCTGACGCTCCGACTGGGAAGAGTCTTTCGATTTATCGCCCACTACGGCCTGACATGGGCAGTCAGTCAGCGGAGCATGGCGAGTCTTCATCTGGGCCCTCTCTTCAATTTGCAAAGAAGGTGTTGAAGAGTGTACTGAGCTCCTGGGTCGAGACTCTTTCTTCTGGTCACTTGGAAGCTGGCTTTGGCATGGTCAAGCACGTGCGAGACATCCTTGCTGACAGCGCAGAGGTTGGTCTGGATATCACCAATGCCAAGGCTTTCGTTGATGGAGTCATTGCACTGGGCGATAAGTGGAGCAAGACTAAGAACTCCCCAAGTGATGACTTTTTCAACGAAATGTTTTCTGAAGCCTTCCAGCGAGGTCAAATCGGAAGTGAATGAGATTTGAAGGCTCGGAAGCAGCTTGTTCGGAGAGGAACGTCGCCGAACTGGCTATTATCGAGCTATCAAAAGACCTGAGCCACCTCGATAAGGAGATCAACGAGACTAGGCAGCGTCTCGAGTTGTTGGAAGAACAGACTGCTGCTAAATGGGCTGCTGTTCTTGAAGCTCGTGCCAGAGAAAGCACTCTGATCCGTCAGGTTGAAGAGGTTGACGGGAATCTCCGAAGGAAGACTCAGGAGCATGAGCGATGGCAACTTCTTTGGGAGGAATTCCCTCGTGCTGAAGATGGATCGCGGTTTTCTGCCGCATTTTATGGCGGCATCTTGAAGAAGCGTGGCCTGGAAGCTTTGGAGGCTGAGGCCAAGAGTCTGCTCGAGGACCTTAGTCTTTGGTTGAAGACTATGATGGACTGAGCTTTTGACAAACTTTCTTCTTCTTTCATTTTTTTTTGGTACCTCCATGTATAAACATTTTGGCACTCTATTTTTTTTGTATCCCCTTGTTCTACTTAAATTCTTTTTGTTGAAAATAAGCAAAAGTTGAATGGGAATGTTTGTTTGAAAATCTTGATCAAAAGGTTATCATTTTGTGAAAATCTTTTGTCAAAAGTGTTGTTTTGGCATGAAAGCCAGATTTTGTGGCACAAAGCCTGGTTTTTGATGGCTTGAAAGCCGAAAAATTTTGAGGTGGCATGAAAGCCGATTTTGGTGGCGTGAAAGCCAAATTTTGGTGGCGTGAAAGCCGATGTGGCATGGAAGCCGATTTTTGGCATGAGAGCCGATTTTTTGTTTTTGGCGTAAAAGCCGGATTTTGGCATGAGAGCCGATTTTTTGTTTTTGGCGTAAAAGCCGGATTTTTTTGGCATAAAAACCGGATTTTTTTGAAAACCAAGTTTTGTTTTGTTTGGCATGAGAGCCAGATTTTTGTTTTGATTTTTGGCGTGAAAGCCGATTTTTGGCGTGGAAGCCGAGTTTTTTTGGCGTAAAAGCCGAGTTTTTGGCGTAAAAGCCAGGTTTTTGGTTTTCAAAAATGCAAGTATCGACTAAGAGTCGCCTCCCTGCTGAATGGTATTGCAAGTATCGATGGAATGTCGCCTCCTTGCTCATTCGGTTGCGAGTATCGATGGAATGTCGCTTCCTCGCGAAGTTGGGTGCAAGTATCGACTAAGCGTCGCTTCCCTGCTTTTTCTTCAAAAATTTTGTTTTTGCGGGTATCGATGGAATGTCGCCTCCCCACGATTTTTGAAATTTGAGGTTTTTTCGAACCTTTGTTTTTCTTTTGACATTTGGGTTGTGGATATCAACTGGAATGTTGCGTCTCCACGATTTTTGAAATTTTGCAAGTATCAACGAGGTGTTGCTTCCTTGCGATTTTGAGGTTTTGGAAGTATCGAATGGGGTTCGCATCCTTCCAATGGGTTTTTGCGAGTATCGACTTGACATCGCTTTCCCGATTTTTGTTTTTAGACACGAGGGTCGTAAATTTTGACCTAAAACCATTTTTGGCGGTAAAAGGTAAGGCGGACTAGGGTGGAAATTCCTAAGTCCTGATTTTTTGTTTCAAAACCAAGAATTTTGGGGTTCAAGGATCGAAAATTTTGGTTAAAGTTTGGGAAGAGGCTCCTAAACTTAGATTTTTCGGATTTTGATTTTCTTTTGAACAATGAAACGATGAAAGTAAGCATTGTTTTTGAAAGTTCAACATAAAGGTGCAAATTCCAAAAGGAGTGGGTTTGACGAGCAAGTACCTAGAAATAGGGCTTTGGCCTTGCAGGCGTCGCTCTGACCCAGTGGAGGAAGTCTTCAAGGGTAGTACCGCTTCAAGAACTTGCCGTTGATGGGCAGCATACATCTATCACCTTCCATGTTTAGAAGTGCGTATGCGCCATTGGAGAAGACTTGGTCGATGACGAAGGGTCCCTCCCATTTTGGTTCAAATTTGCCTTTGGATTTGTGAGCGAAAACCATCGGCCTTTTTACCGCAAGAACCAAGTCACCCTTTTGTGGGCGCGTTGCCTGACCTTTTTGTCGAAAGATCCAGCCATGCGTGCTTGGTAGAGCTCAATGCTTTGGAGTGCCTCGAGCCGTCTCTCATCGAGATTGTCCAGCTCTTGGAGTCTTAATTTGACATTGCTTTCTTGCGTCATGTCATTTTGTAGAGATACCCTTAAGGAAGGAATTTGTACCTCTAAAGGGACAACAGCTTCGCATCCATAGACCAAGGAGAATGGCGTGCTATGGGTCGGTCCTCGAACGGTGGTTCGGTAGGCCCACAAAGCTTCGGATAGTTTGTCGCCCCAGTCCCTTTTGTGGCTAGAGACCATTTTCTTGAGAATTTTGCAGAGTGTCTTGTTGAAGGCCTCTGCCAGTCCATTCGCCGCCGGATTGTACGGAGTTGAAGGACAACTTTGGATTTTGTATTTGTCGCAGAACCTGTAGAATCTGTGATCACGGAATTGTGGTCCGTTATCATGGACGAATCTTTTAGGTATGCCGAAGCGACAAATGATGTTGGTGCGCAAGAACTGAAGGACTGATGAGGTCTTCATTTCATTGAGCGCAAAAGCTTCTGACCACTTGGAGAAATAATCCGTAGCGGCGAAGATGAAGCGATGACCTTTGCTTGACGGAGGGGAGACAGGACCTACGATGTGTCCATACCCCAGGCTTCGAAAGGCCATGAAATTGCTGTAGGATGTAGCCATTCTGGAGGCATGTGGACATAGTCTCCATGAACTTGGCATTGTTGGCAGCGTTTAGCAAATTGCATTGCGTCAGCTACCATGGTAGGCCAATAATAACCTAACCTTTTTATCTGATCGTAGAGCTTTGGACCAGCCTGATGAGCTCCACAAAGACCAGCATGCACCTCTTTGAGAGTTTCTTTAGCTTCTTGTTGTGATAAGCAGCGTAGAAGTACTCCATTGTAGGATTTTCTGTAGAGCATCTTTGAAGGAATGTCCAGATGAAAAGTTTGGGGTTCGTCTTTGAACACTTACCCGTTCTTTTGGATCTTCAGGCAGGATTCCGAACATAATATAATCAATGAACGGATCCCTCCAGTCGCCGATCGGAGGTCTGAGGATGGAGATCCGACTTCCAACCAGTTGGTGGCACTCAGCAACTGCTTGGTGTGTATTGAGGGGAGGGAGAATCCTTCTCTCACACACTGTAACTTGCATGTGTTCTCCTTCTTGGACCGCCATAGAGGCGGCGAGTCCAGCCAGGGCATCTGCACGGATGTTTTCGCCTCTACGAATGTGGGTGATATGACAGATGTCAAATTTTTGCCGAAGTGATTGCGCCTTGTTGTAGTAAGGCAACAGATCAGGCTTCCTGATTTCAAATTTCTGATTCATCTGGTTGACGATCAGTTGAGAATCCCCGAAGGCTTCTAGCACTGTGATGCCGGATTCGAGGGCGAGTTCCAATCCTACAATCAGGGCTTGGTACTCAGCTGCATTGTTTGAACATGGTTCCAGTAGCGAGAAGGCGTGTGGAATCATGTATTTGTCGGGACTAACAAAGAGGATGCCAATCCCTGATATTTGATTTCCTTTTTCACTTGTCCTGGTTGCACCGTCGAAGTACATATCCCAGGAAGCATTTGATAAGGAAGCCTCCACGTTGTAGACTGACTCGTCTGGGAGATCATCCCTGAGTGGAGAATCTTCAGGCAACGGATGCTCTGCAAGAAAGTCTGCCAGAGCTTGACCTTTGATTGCTTTTTGTGGTACATACCTAATATCAAATTGTGACAGGAGGATAGACCATTTTGCCAGTCGGGCATTGAGGGAACCTGCTTTTGTGACAAGGGACCTTCAGGAGATTGATCCTCGAGATCAGGTATACTGTGTTGGACAACAGATAGTGACGTAGCTTTTGTACAGCAAACATCACTGGCAAGACATTCTTTTCGACTGGAGAGTAGCGATGCTCTGCACCTACCAGCATGCGGCTGAGATAGTATAGAGCAGCTTCTTTTCCCTCGTGATTTCCTTGTGCAAGTAGAGCTCCCAAAGAGTGGTCGAGGGGCTCTTGTGTACAAGATAAATGGTTTTCCAGTTGTGGGGCAGCCAGTACTGGAGGTTTGGTCAGGTATGACTTGATGTCTTGGAAACGCAAGTTCGCATTCAGCATCCCAGACAAAGTCCACGCCCTTTTTCATTAGGCGGGAGAATGGACGGCATTTCCCTGACAGGTTGGAGATGAACCGTCGAATGTATGCCAATCTTCCTTGAAGCCCTTTTAACTGTCTAGGGTTTTTGGGGATGGCTTAGGATAGCCTTGACTTTGATAGGGTCAAGCTCTATTCCCGCTTTCCGAACTACGAATCCGAGGAACTTACCCGATGATACACCGAAGAAGCATTTTAGGGGATTCATTCGCAATTTGTGCCTGCGTAGTCGGAGGAAGACTTCTCGAAGATCTTTGAGATGGTCCTTCTTTCCTTTTGCTTTTTGACGGCGAGGTCATCAACGTAGCATTCGACCGTCTTATGCTGCAATCTTGGAATATCTTCATCATAGCCCTCTGATATGTCGCACCCAGCATTTTTCAGACCAAATGGCATTACAGTGTAACATACACGCCAAATGGGGTCCGAAATGATGTGTGTCTTTCATCTTCAGGATGCATTTTTATCTGATTGTACCCAGAGAAACCATCCATGAATGTCATCCGCTCGAATCCACAGGTGTGTTGTCGATCAATCACCTCCGTATGGGGAGCGGAAATTCATCTTTAAGACATGCATTGTTCAGGTCTCTATAATCAATACAGACCCTAATCTGCCCATTTTCTTTTGTCACTGGGACGATGTTGGCCAACCATTTCTCAGGATGCTGTTCCTCGCGGATGAAGCCAACGTTTTTGAGTTTCTGAACTTCTTGTTCAATTTTGTCCATTATGTCAGGACGAAATCTTCTTTGGCCTTGTTTGACAGGCTTGATATCTTTTTGTAGATTGAGTTTGTGAACTGCTATTTTGGGGTCTAAACCAGGCATTTCAGCGTAAGACCATGCAAAACAATCAACAAACTCACGAAGAAAAGCGATATACTCGGGTAACTCATTTCATCCTTTATATTCTTGCTTATGAATACAGGACGTGGGCTATCTGGCGTTCCCAAGTCTATCTTTTGAACAGAATCTTCTGTTGGAAGACTTGAAGGTGGTCCTCCATCATATTTTCGGAGGCTTCCAACTCAACAAGACCTTCCGGAGTTTCAAAGGTATTCTCAGACCAAGGCTGTGCTTCTGACCATGGGTCTTCTTGATCGGCACTCTTCTCAAGACTCGCTATGAGATGGTCCCAATCGCCTGTTGAAACTGGATCGAAGTATGGCACTTTCTTTTGGAGATGATGGTTCTTCTGGACCAGAAGACTGTGCATCTGTATCATCGGACAATTCCTCTTTCATCATCAGAGAAATCGTACCAATTGGAGGAGCTTCCTGGATCCTTGACGGGTAACTCTTTCAAAGAGATATCCAGGGAGATCAATATCTTCACAGACACGAGATGTTGAGGCTTCGTCGGCAAGACGACTTTTGTAGCCTTTGGGTCAACTGTCTCATGGGAGCATCCGGGTCGTAGCCCAGTCCGTATGAAGACTTTTCTATATGACGATAGAGTTTTCCAATCCTCTCCTGCTGGCCCTTTTGTCAGGGTGGGCTCCAATGGTACGAGAATACCGTGGCCACCTCCCAAGCCGATTGGATTTTCGAGCGTCATAAGCCCATTTTCTTCATGATAGCTTGCGGCCATTGGACCTATACAGGATAGTTGTGGCATACCTTCGTTTTGGAAAGGCTCAAGCGAAGAGTTTGATGAAGAAGCCGCCGACCTGTGGAAAAAGATCGGCTTTTCTTCTGGTGAGGTTGTCGAAACAACGAAGGAAGCTGATGTTGGATCGTCTATGCCAGCAGGTGCCTCCAATGGAGTGAGAGCAGGTTGAGCTTGCTGAGTATCAGCTTGGCTTGACGACGTGTCGTCTTCTGTCTCTGAATCCGAATCTGTGTCTTGCATATAGACACAAAAGGAGATGACAAACTTGCCCCCAGGCTTTTGTTTGGTCTTCTTTGCCTTGTAGTGATCACCAGCGGCTTTGAAGACTTGAGGGAGACAACAAAAGGAGATTGGTTGATCTCCTTGGTTTTGCCGGATGGTTGATTTTCTTCCGGTGATTGCTGAGGAGCCTTGCCTTTATCTTTTCTGGAGACTTTCGCAAAGGATGCTCTTTCTTTCTCCTTTTTCTTCGTTTTCATCTTTGTACATCTGCGAGTCTTGCAAAATGGACTTCTTTGCCTTTGAAAGGCTTTTTTGTCCGCAAATACCCCGATGGTATACAAGCCGTCGTCGCCAAACCAAACTTGATGCACTGATAAGAGTTGAAGAAACAACACCACTCTCGTGTATCCAAGGGCGTCCTGAGAAGGGATGTTGTAGCATGAGGGGGTCTTTTTATTGCATATACAGTGACCTTCAGAGATAAGATCACTGATTTGCAACTTGAACCTAATCTTGCCGATAGGCTTCTGAGCAGCTTCCATCGTATCAAAGATAGACCAGGATGTGTGACTCAGCTTGCTAGGCAGGATGCCCAGCTCTTCGAGTGCCGAAGTAGAGATGAGGTTTGAGGGCAGTAATAGCGGACTCGATCTGTACTCTGTGTATCGGGCATCTCTTTGATGTACCCTGTAAAGTATAAGGGCCGGGTTGTGCTTTGTTTTCGCCTAGTAGGAGGTCTTCCTTAGTGAAGGCGATAGTTGCACTTGCTGCTTTTTGAACTGAGAGGCAATCATTGCAAGATCCCTCAGTCTTCTTCTTTTCTCCTTTTGAGGAGGTATTTGATTTTTTAACCCTATAGTCCATTTCAATTTGTAGGACTTGTGGGGCATGCTTGTCGACATCCACATTCAGTCTTTGCAGTTCTGAAATGAGACTATCACGAGTTTGGGGAGACATTCGTAATAAGTCTAGGATGTGCAGACGTGCAGGTATGTGTCTAAAGTGCTCAATCAAGTCATTACTTGAGCCTCCTTAGGGCCTGCATTTTCATTATTGTTGCCACTTGGGGCGCTTACATTCTGTCCCGAAGGATTTACATAAGAAGAAGAAGTTAGATTGTAGTTTTTGTGGTAATCTCGGCCAGAGCGGGTACCTTTTACCAACTTCGAGAGCTTCTGGAGGACGGTTCTTCATTTTGAAGTCCACCCTCGGGATGAGGGCTAATCCTTTTCATTTGCTGAAGATGCTCTTCCGTGTCAACATTCATCCTCAGTGATTGCATTGCATGGAGCGTTTTTCCGGGAACAAGTCCTGGAACAGGCGTCCAGCAATTTGTCTTCTTTGTTTACAATTTTCATCGGTCCGACATCACGCCATGAGGTTGGGGCATCTGGGACGTAGTTGACTGGGTAGACTTCATCGGTAGAGGATTCTTCAAGGTAGTCAGCCAGAAGAGGTCGTACTCTGCTATGTGACCAACTCAGGAGACGAAGGTTGAGAAGATGCCATCTACGAGGTAGTAATATGCAGGATATACTACTGATGTAGTATGGGAGTTTGTGGCCTCGGCAGATGAAGCTCCCGTCTCGACTGTTGTTTCGAACTATCGCATAGCAAGCAATAGGAAACGTCTCCGGAACGGATTGTTGGGAGTCAGATTCATCCTCTGATTGTAAGGGGATCATCCACCCAGCAGTTTTCTTCAATTTCAGGAGTTACCTGGAAGGGACTCCTGTTAGATTTTCCGGGACGCACCGGTTTCTGGATTGCGATGAAACGTGATGATGTGATCTTGGTCCTTGCTCTATGGCAGGAACCGCTGCAAGATCCTTGCATAATTCTTCCGAGATCAGGCATAGGAGCCATGATCTTCTTCTTCATCTACTCCTTGTGGTTCCTCCTGATCGGGTTCTACCGGAGCCATTGGCAGGTGCTGTGTCAACAGCATTTTCCTGAACAACCTCTGGTCTCCTTCATCATCAGACCAAGATCCCTGTGGTTGTAAAGCGTCTATACCAGATCACCAGCATGAGTGGGTTCGGGGATCCATTCCTCGTCGGAGAGGTATTCTCATGCGAGGGGATTCCTCCCATTCATCGGTGTCACTGGCGGTGTCACTGGACTCGTACCCATCCATCGAGAATCCAACTACTGAATTGAGAGTATAATGCCCCCTGCATGTCTTCAGTCTTTAGTAGTAATGGCATGAAATCACGAAGGGTGATTTCCTTGCCCGGCCTCGAGTCTCGGAAGGAGACTTTCTGCTGCCCCAGTGAAGGGGTATGGGGAAGTTTCTGTCTTTTCAGGAACTTCTTGTTTTGGTTGAGCTTTCTCCTGCTGTTTAGCTTGCGGAGTTGTCTCCTGGCTTGCCTTCGCTGTACGAGCGGTCGGCTTTGTTTTGACGGTCTCCCAGTTTTCATCTTCCAGGAGATATGTACCCATCTGGGCTGTCATCTGGTGTTGGCACGGACTAGCTCTTGGGATGTTTGAGCCATTTTTATCACCTTGAAGGAAGTAGTGACCTTCTTCTTTGGTGACTTTTGTGTTGACCAATGGCGGATGCAGACACCATAGTTTTTGTCAAAGGTGATGACTCCGTTTTTTCCACATCTCGTTGATCTTTTCTCTCACAACGAAGCATTGGTTGAGAGGATGCGAGATCATCTGGTGTATGGACGAGGTACCGGGGATCGTTGGTTTTGCCAACATCTCCTGGTCTTTTGGGTTCAGGCAGGGTGAGCTTCCCGTTTGCCAAGAGAGCCTCGAAGATTTCTTCGACATCTTCATCGAACGGGTATTTCTTTTCTACTCGTTCTTTGAAGGCATCAGAGAGTTCAGGTCTCTTACCTGCACCTTTGTTTTCAGCTTTCTTTGGTGCTGCGGAGCTGACTTGGTTTGCACATTGAGAAACCTCCTTTTTTCTTTTGCTTCGAGGTTGCAATGGCGGTCGGCTCCTTCTTTGATGATTTCTGACTACCTGAGGTCTTTGATCACCGTCTCAGCCTCCATAGATGCTTCTAGGAGTTCTCCAGATTCTTTGATTTGTTGCCGATAATCATGGAGCGTATCTTTGCTCTCATGTTGTTACGGCAGATGTCGACCAGCGACGCTTGTGGCAGTACGTCTGAAACATTTGTACGCCATTGCCTTCCATTTGTGAATGTAGTCGTATGTCGACTCATTCTCTCCCTGTTTTAGGCTGCAGAGTTGAGCCCATAGTCACAGGATGATCCTCACCTTTGAAGTGAGTTAGGAAGCGTGTCTCCATCATGGCCCAGTTTTGGATAGAGTCCTCCTGAAGAGAGGAGTACCAATCAAAGGCCGTACCTTTTAGGGTACTTGCGAAGAGACGGAATCTTGAGGGCGTCTTGATCCGCGATGGCTCCCGTCAGGATCTTGAAATGGATGACATGTTGTCTGGCCGAGCCCTTCCCCGTATATGTTTGGAGAGTGGGCTGTTTGAAATTTGGTAGGAAACGGTACCGAGTCCATCCATAAGGGATATGGCGGCTTGATTCCGTGTTCCTTTAGTGAATCCTCTTCCTTTGCTTTGGCGAGGGATATCGTCAACGTCCTTTTTGGTAAGGCGCGTGACTCATTACCTCCTCCTCGTGGTGACTTGGAGGAACTTCATTATTTGGTGGACGTTGGAGGGTAAGAAGTAAGTTCTCCATGAGAGCTTCTATCCTCTGCTGTCCCTGCCGCCAGCTGCTGCTGGATGCGTGCGGCTACGTCATCTTGCGGCGGAGGCTGCTCAGCATTTGTGACTAAGACGTTCATCTTCGAGAGTCGAATGAAGGATATCGTCTTGGTGACTGAGCTGGAAGCTCATTCTTTTTGGATGAAGGCTCGAAGAGTGATTGCTCCGGTGTCTTGACATTGAAGGAGTGGGTAGAATCTTCTCTATGTCTTCGGCGCCCGGGAGACGCTGCGAGTCAACGGTCGCTTGACATGGATTTTTGTTGCTGACTTCGCGGCGCCTTCTGGTTTTGCCAACCATATGGACAGTAGCAACTTGGTTGGGTGCTTCTTTTTCGACCCATTTTTGAGAGACCGGAGCGTGGAGTGCTGGGCTCTTTGCTTCCTCAGTCTCTCTTTGCCGATACGCCGACGGCGACGCATACGACGAGCGATTTGAGCTTCAGTTAGCTCGGGCTGTGCTCTAGCACGAAGGAGGTGGTCCCTGCACGCTAGCAGCCGAGCTTGTCTTCTTTATAATTTGCAAGGAAGGATCTGGATGCGGTCCTTAGCCCTGTCGCAGCGAAGCTTTAAATGTGGCGAGTCGGCCCTGTTGAGATGAAGTGCCGAGTTGCAGAATGACAGGCCTGACAGGATTCTCGCTGTGGCCTGATGATGCACGACTTGATCTTGGGCTGTATAGGAATAAGCCGGCTCTGCTGGGTGGAATATTTGGTTTGGTGGAGGGCTGGTTTCTCCTCTTCGTTACGAGAAGGAGGTAGACCGATTCTCTAGCGGGGCAGGTTGCTGGTCCTTGCAGATCTTTGGACCTCTTTGTTTTGGAGAAGGTCTTGGGGACAAGTCTTGAGGTAGACCTGGTTTCTTGCAAGCTGAGTTCCGCGGGATCGTCGCGGCCTTCAGTCTTCTTGCGGCGGGTTCGCCTCTGGTGTTCCACGGTAGTGACGCTCCCAGGGCGGTTCTCTGCTTCTTGGCAGGAGTTGTTTCTTCTGCGGGAAGTGGGAAAGGTCCCAGCGCGACCCGAAGACGATGGACCGGGGAGAGGAGGTCGACCGGTGTCTGTGTGTTACCGAAGGAAGTGACACTTCGGCCGCTGGCGAGGCGCTTAGGAGCGCATTTGTTTTGCTTCTCTTGAAGCATCAGCTGGTACTTGTTCTCGTCGAAGGTGATTGTCAGCGAAGCTGCCATGTTAGTTTTTGAAAAACCTTTCTGAAACAAGACCGGATCCATTAGTAATCACAAGAATGTGGTGATCATAAATGGAAATAAACTATGGTTTTTTCTTTTCAATTTGCTCGAGGGGACAAGGCCCGGCCCAAGCAAGATGAAGAAGGCAAAAAGCCATAGAGTATACAATTGTTCTAAACGCGAGTATGAAAGGCTCAGAGTGAGCGTTCCAGTGACTGCTAGAAGCAATTGTGAACCTTAATTCAGATTACCGAGGAGCGAGGCTCACTCGAGGTAAAATGATATAAGGTTGGGAGTACAAATGTGTCGGTCGCGAATACAGTAGACCCAAGAGGGCGTACTAGCACCGCTAGGCACAGATGTTGTAATCGCATCCTTGAAAATGGACACGAGATGGGATTTTTGAAAAGTCAAGGTTGGGTTCATAAAGGAGAGCAAATGAGCACTCCGATCCGAACACGTGCTCCAACATTTCTGCGAGCACAGAGTCCGAAAGGCGAAGAGGTCAAGATTTTCTGATCTGGAACCAACAATGAAGAAGTTTTTTTTTTTGAAAAGTCAGGATCAGATTCATCAAAGAGAGCAAATGACGTTCCAACCCAAACACGTGCTCAACATTTCTGCGAGCACAGTAATCCGAGGAGGAAGAGGTCAAGATTTCTCGACTTTGAACCCAAACGTGACAGAAGTTTTTTTTTTTTTTTTGAAGATTTTTTTTGAAAGTCAGTATCGGATTCATCAAGGAGAGCAAATGATGTTCCAATCCAAACACGTGCTCAACATTTCTGCGAGCACAGAGTCTGGAAAGGAAGAGATCAAGATTTCTCAAATTTGAACCAAAAATCGACGAATTTTTTTTA
>QPKB01000631.1:0-23683 GCA_003546025.1 Camphora micrantha
TGAGACGGTCCACAATAACCCATATTGCATCGTTGCCTTTGCTAGTCCTCGGTAATCCCAAAATGAAATCCATGGTTATGTGTTCCCATTTCCATTCCGAAATCTCTAACGGTTGCAATAACCCTAGAGGCTTCTGATGCTCTACCTTTATCAACTGACATGTCATACAACGGGAGACAAACGCTGCTATCTCTCTCTTCATATTGTTCCACCAAAATTTGCCCTTCAAGTTCTGCTACTTCTTTGTACTGCCTGGATGCATGGAGTACCTTGTGTTGTGAGCTTCTGTCACGATGTCATTCCTTAAATCTTCGATGTTAGGCACACACAAATGGTCACGGTAGTACAAAACTCCATCAACAATGCGAAAATGAGGACGATCTGCTATCTGCTCTGAAATCTTAGCCAACTCTGGATCTTGCAACTGACTATCTTTGATCTTCTGAATGAAGGAAGGTTCTGACACTGACATATTGGCTAGTATAACACCCTTCTTCAGTGGCTGTAAATCTATTCTCAAATCCTCAAATTGATCAAAAATACATGTGCCACTGATATTTGCCAAGCCTACTGATTTCCTGCTTAAAGCATCAACAACTACGTTTGCTTCCCATGGGTGATCCTTAATTGGAAAATCATAATCCTTGATGTATTTCATCTATCTTCTCTGCCTCATATTCAACTCCTTCTGAGAAAATAAATATTGTAAGCTGCGGTGATCGGAATGAACCTCAAATTTCTCTCCATAGAAGTAATGTCTCCACATCTTCAATGCAAATACGACCACTGCTAACTCAAGATCATGTGTTGCATAGTTCTTCTCTTGATCTTTTGTCGCGACCCCGGACCGAGACCTTGGGCCCGCGACGGTGATAATTAGAAGTTTCCCATAGGTTCCCGCGGTGAGAATTCCGAGACACGGAGATCTAGCTCACACGATCAAGTATGCGGAAGCGTGTAGCTAATCATATCACAACAAGATATGAATAAAATATAACATCAAGACCAAAATATCAGAAAATGAGTTATAACCTGACATTCCCATCATAGTTCAAGTTATAAAATTAAACAAAAGTATATTAAGTTTGTTACAATCTAAAATAAGAGGCCAACAAAGGCCAATACAATTCCCAAAACAAACAAAAGCCCAAAACGTGTTAAGACGAAACTCAAGACCCCGCCCGACGTCTAGATGTCGTCGTCGGGCTGCCACTCACGAACTGGGGTTGGCTCAATAGCCTCCTCCGGGCACTCCTCTTCAAAGGCAATGCCGCCTGCACCTGGGCACCAAAACAACAAGTATCAAACACGACGGTTTGAGAGGTAATCAATTTAAGCATGAGCATAAATTAACGAACGTTTATTGAAAACATGTTAAAACAAATTACTGAACTTAAAACAATGACTTGACTGAAGTACATTTCAAGATAAAACAAGCTAGCATGTATACTTATATATCATGAATAGTAAATCCACAAAGAGTCCATCCTTTCTCTATCATATATAATGAAAAGAGGAAGTACGCACGACAAGCACGATATACATAATATAACACGACACGATTCCCACAAAAACGGGATTCCGGCCGCGGAACCGGACACGCACGATGTGTAATAAAATACACGACTAATCTGCAGATAGTCCACATGTTTAAGGACCCACAAATAGTTGATCAGACTGAAAGGGCAATCCAAGCTCAGTGGTATTCACTTAGATTCATGAATGCACAAAACACGCGAAGTACGATCTAAACACGTTGAAATAAAAGGGGAAATCACTTAACAAAACAAGACAAGACACGACTAGCAAAAAGGCATAATATATATGCACACAAGCTTATGAAGTGATCCCCTTTGGTTCCTGAAAACAAATCTTCAAAACGAACTTATACTCGAGCTTCGAGACGAGTGCACGATGATACTTATTGTATCAAAACTAAAATACGAGAGCAAGGTCTATCAAGGACATGTAAGGACCTTTGATCGACCCTTGTGTAATTGAAACCCAAATATTGGAATTTAAAAGAAAATCGGTGCCCCTGAAGTTAAAAGACATTTCGGGTTATTAAGTGCACAATGTCAGGCTAAGAATCACTTAACATGTTCTGGTTTTTCATTTTTACATAAGTTCTTCGAAAATAGGGCATTTTGCCAATTTCGGTCAGCTCGCGGTCACCTGTCGGCTAGCCGCAGAGCGATGTGGCGGCTAGCCGCCAGCTGACCGACAAGCTGACCGCTGAGATGCAGGCTTCTGGAAAAGGACCCCCCAGGTTCAGTTGGCTCGCGGTTAGCCGAGGTGGGATGTGGCGGCTAACCACCAGCTGACCGTTAGGCTGACCGCTGGGATGCAGGCTTCTGGAAATGGAACCGTCAGCTTCGGTTGGCTCGTGGTTAGCTGAGGTGGGAGGTGGCGGCTAACCGCCAGCTGACCGACCCTGCACGGCAGTGTATTTCAAGTCAGATTTTCACATTTCTTCTTCCCTTCTTCTCATTTATGAGGCGCCTGCACTTCCCTGAGCCTTCATGCTCTCCAAGGGGTCAAATCCACAATCCAATGCCATTCAAACCCAAAATTTCAAACATTCAAAGACCCATTTCTTATCAAATCAAGCTCAAATTTTTGAAGAAGCAAAGCCTAAAAATCAAATAGAGATCTGAAGGTTTAGAGAGTCACTTAACATTATACATTATACATATATTTGAGTAGAAATCATCAAATAGGAGTCTAAGAGAAAGTCACAACAATAGAATCAAATGGTAAATTATAAGTAAGTTTCAAGAGAAATAAGGAAATCCACAAAACACACATTGCACAATCAACCTATAGAGATTACTTGTCTTGCCCAAAGCCAACAACTCTTCTCCTCAAGCTCACTAATCCAAGAGCTAAGCCAAGAACTACAAAAAAACCCATGAAACCCATTCAAAAACTCACCCAAAAATGCAAACAAGCAACCCATGTCAAAATGGGTGTTGAAAACTTGAAAAACAAAATCCTTAGGAGTCAAAAGAACTCCATTAAAGAGATGGGTTGGAGCTCTTACCTAAAAATGTCCAAACAAGGTGCAAGGAAGGAAATGGAGAGCTTGCCCAACTAGGAACTTCAAGAAAATGGTATCAATTGAAAGCTTGAGATGAGAGGAAGAAGATGATGGTCTTAGAATTCCATTTGGAGATCCCTAGCTCATGCATTCAAGAAGAAGAAAGTGGAGAGAATAGAGGGTTTCTCAACCCTAGGTCTTGAAAAGTTGCAGGAAAATGAGAGAATGATTGAGAGAGAAGGAGGAGATGGACTTAAGTGGTAAGATTGTGGGCCCCATGTGTCTGGAGCTAGAGATGGTTAAAACATGGTCTTACGGGCCCTTGACGAAGCTGACGAAGAAGGATAAAATAATCCTCGAAAAATCTAATTTTTGAAAAGTATAAATTTGACACGGTTTTGGGATTTCGAAAAGTGTGTCCAGATTTGGGTGTGAAACGACAATTTTACCCCTTTTGGGCCAAAACTTGGGTTTCTGAGCTTCAAACACAGACGGCTAAAAACGAAAGTTGTAGACAATTGTAAATCCACTCAAATGAAATCAAAATCACGATTAATACAAAATCAACACGATCCTCCCTCGCTTGCACGTACACCCGGCCTTCCTGAATGTGTCTAACTAACATAAAACGTTCTCAAAATTCCCAAAGCTATGTCCAGAACTAAAATTAATCATATTCTAACCCAACGGTAACTTAACCCACTTATGACTAAGCACACACTAAAAGAACACTAAACGGGTAAATCTTGGATTGGGGTTTGACATCTTTCAACTGCCGAGATCTATAAGCTATCACTTTTCCATCTTGCATCAATACACATCCAAGTCCAACATTAGAAGCATCGTTAAAAATGGTGAAACCGCCGCTTTCGGATGGCAAAGTAAGGACTGTGCTGTGGTTAATCTCTTTTTTAGCTCTTGGAAACTTGTCTCACACTTGTCTGACCACACATATGGCACATTCTTCCTCGTCAACTTTGTCAAAGGTGATGTAATCGTCGAAAATCCCTATACTAACCTCCGATAATATCCTGCCAATCCCAGAAAACTTCTGATTTCTGACACATTCTTCGGTCTTTCCCACTGTACTACTGCCTCAATCTTGGACGGATCTACTGACAAACCTTCCTTGGAAATGATGTGTCCCAAAAACGCCACTTGCTCTAGCCAAAATTCACACTTATTGAGTTTTGCATGCAGCTTTCAGAAGTTGCAATGCTATTCTCAAGTGTTCTTCATGCCCGTCTTTGGTCTTGGAGTACACCAAAATATCATCAATAAACACCACTATAAACTGATCCAGGTACTCTGCGAATATCTTGTTCATCAATGCCATGAACACTGCCGGTGCATTAGTCAATCCAAATGGCATCACTAGAAACTCATAGTGTCCATATCTTGTCCGGAAAGCTGTCTTCAATATATCTGACTCTCTGAGTCTTAGCTAGTGGTAACCGGATTTGAAATCAATCTTCGAAAAATAAGAAGCACCTTGTAACTGATCAAACAATTCATCAATTCTCGGTAAAAGGATACTTGTTCTTGATGATTACTTGGTTCAATCTCCGGTAATCTATACACATTCTCATGGAACCATCTTTCTTCTTGATGAACAATACCGGAGCTCCCCACGGTGAAACACTAGGTCTTACAAAACCCTTGTCCAACAATTCTTGCAATTGTGTCTTCAATTCTCCTAATTCCGTCGGAGCAATACGATATGGTGCAATAGAGATCGGAGCGGTCCCTGGTAATAGCTCGATAGTGAAATCTATCTCTCTAATGGGTGATAAACCCGGAATCTCCTCTGGAAAAACATCCGGGAATTCTCAAACAATAGGGATATCCTCCACCCCTTAGGACCGTTTATCCTCTGTGATAAACGCCAAATAGGCCTCACATCCACTTTTCAGAAGTGTAGCAGCCTTCAACGCTGAGATAAACCCTATACTAGGATTACTCTTGTCTCCTCAAAACAACACCCTTGCTGGTGTCTCTTCTAGTTTGAAGGTGAGGGTCTTATGGAAACAATCCATTGTAGCGTGGTACCCTGCTAACCAATCTATCCCTAAGATGACATGAAAATCATACATCTCTAAAGAAATGAGATTTGCTGGTAACTCTATCTCTCCTATCATGACTGAACAACCAGGGTAAAAAGTCCTACATATAACTTCTTTACCTATGGGGGTAGCCATAGTCAATATAAAATCCAACTCTCTAGCATGCATATCTATCATCTTTGCAAATTTGGGAGAGACAAAAGAGTGAGTAGAGCCAGGGTCAAACAAAACCCTAGCTTGAAATCCACAAACAAGGAGTGTACCTTCCACTACATCTCCTGCTACCTCTGCGTCAGCTCTGTTGACTACATATATCTGTCCTCTCTGTTGTGGCCTATTCTGAGCCTGTTGTGGCCTGCCTTGTTGTGCATTTATGTTCTGTTGTTGAGGACGTTGATTCTGATTCTGCCCTTGCTAACGGGCCTGTTGCTACTATTGCTGTGTTGCTTGCTGCCGAAGGGGCCTTGCTTGGTTCTGTACAACCATTGCATTCTGAGGCGGTGTTGGACGTTGGGCTCCCTGCTGCTGCTGATTCTGCCTATTATGTCTAGGGCAGTCCCTCATCTGATGGGTCATAGAACCACATCTGAAGCTTGCCCTTGTGATGGTACAGCATTGGGCACTCTCATGGTTCTTCCCGCAATATGTACAAACTAAGGGATTCTGCACATTCTTATCTTGTCTCTGCCTCTTGTGCTGTTGGTTGCACTGCTGCTTGTACTACTATTGTGGTTGTCCTTTGCCTTGAAGTCTGAGGATCTTGTGGTAGAAATTCTCAAACTTATAAGCCCTCTTGACTGCGTCTTCAAAGGTTGTAGGTGGTACGACCCCCGTAGCATCCCTCTCAATGATGGGATTCAGTCCTTCAGGAAACTTGACTATTTTCTTCTCCACTGTATCAACTAGCTCTGGAGCATATCTTGACAATCTCTCGAATATAGTGAAGTATTCGAGGACTGTCATGTTTCCTTGGACAAGCTGCTGGAACTCCACTGCTTTCTGTCTCTTGATGTGTGTGGGTACATACTTGTCCCCAAATTGCCTCTTGAAGTTAGTTCATGCTATTACATCTGCCATGCGTCTGTACTCCTCTCGAACTGTCTTCCACCAAATGTCTGCTGAACCGGTGAAGAGAGATGTTACAAGCTTGACTCGCTCTCCTCCGATGCACTGAAAAATTTCAAAGATGTTCTCTGTGTGTTCTAGCCAGTCATCTGCAGCCAAAGGATCCTCTGTCCCGAAGAATTCTTTTGGACCTCTTTTTTTGAACTTCTTAAATAATGCATTCGGGTCATGTTCTCTTTGATTTATAACAATAGCTGGTTGAGCTTGCACTGGCTCGGGCCTCCTCTATAACACCTCTAAGAGTTGCCTCTGTATGTCTACTAACTCCCTGGCATGATCTTCATCTTCCTTAAGCATCTGTTCTTGTAGCCTTGCTTGATTCTCATTAGCCTGACGTTGTTGGTCTAACATAGCCTGCATCATTTGTTGGAATTGGTTCTGCATGGCGTTGTCAGGAATGTCCTCTTGAACTGGCCCAGTGTGCTCACTATTACTCGCTGTAGGATTGCCGTTTAATGCCCTTTTATGAGGTGGCATAATGTTGCAAAACAAATTATTAGCACATGATAATAAGATAAGGGTCACACATTGCTCACACGATGCCACGTCCTTAGGATTTTTAGTTTCTTTTTAATTGCTTCAAACACGTCTCGCTCTGATACCAGTTTGTCGCGACCCCAGAACGGGTCAGCGGGCCTAATCCGGGATCAGGACTAATATAGGATGATGGGTGATGAATGATGAAATCGAATCCAATACAATGAATTAATTTAAATCAAAACGTATACAAGTCCATCAAAGATGCCCCTCGTACACGCGATTTCTCACAGGTGTCCGCGGTGAGGATATCACATCAACATGAATATTTCTTTTAAGTGCGGAAGCATGTAGCAAATCTAATCCATACATTCATATCCAAGATAACAAGAATAAAACATATTTGAAACTAGTATCAAAATGAGCAATGATCATTAGCTATTTCCCCAAAAGAAAGTTAATGTTTACATCAAGATCATTTAATTATATTTCCCCAAAAATAGAGGCCAACGAAGGCCAATATAAACAAAATACCGAGTTCCCAAAAAGAATGGTTAATCCTAACCCAAAATGTTATGTCACTTGGGCAACCGAATGTCCAGACGACATCATCGTCGAGCCACTCAACTAGACCGGTTCTCAGACCGCCTCCTCGTGCTCCTCCTCGGGATAACCGACAACTGGACCTGAGTACCAAAGCAAAGGATCAAACACGACGATTTGGCAGGCGGGTGAATAGACATATCAATAATAGAAATTACCTCGGAAAACATTTAATCCTGTTAAAACAATGATTTTTATAAAACAAAAGGATCATCTATTCAAAACATATATGCAATTTAAAACAAGGTATCCAAGGAATTCGGGGAAAGAAGCAATTTGGCAACCACACGAAGCTAAGTCCTCTATCACCGAAGTGACATGAGCATATCGGGATGTTGATCTCAGTCACCGAAGTGAGGAGATGCAATATAAGTAACATATACATATACATAATAATAATAAAGGACATGACCATGGTAGCAAACCGGGCATCGGGAACCACAGTAGCAATCTGTGGCATCGGGACAAGACTACGGTAATAACAGGGTAGTGGGATCCAAACTGCAGCTGGTGGGACGGGAGGGGGATCTCCAAGTCGGTGGATCAGACCAACAAGGTTATCCAAGCTTAGTCGTGCCGACTCGTAGGTCAAATAACGAAAATCAAGTCATATACAAAATACATGTGATGCACTTACTTAAAGCGGGACGGGGTGCTCAAAGGCACAAATATCAATTCAAATAAGAAGTGCATATTGGGACAGACAAAATACTACAATAGTAGTTTCTATATTTTCGGGACAAGTATCGGGATTCTAGATTCGATCAAGTGAATAAAGGTCCCGTATGTCAATTTCAATATGGAATGGTACTCCCTGAGTTTGGAGACATCTCGGGCTCTTTACACACCTTAGGATTTTCAAAACTTTAAATGAAAGCTTGTGATTTGGTTTCCCTTTTCAAAGGGGTGCTAAACAATGATTACAAGTTTTCCTATCGCAATAGGGTTCTCAACAATCCTATCTCAAACATCCAAACGTTTCATTTTTGCTCACAGGACAGCCCCAGGTGAACAGTAATCATCACTCGAGCGGACAAACAGTTCGCTCGAGCGACGAGCTCTTTGGAATGACTGTCTAGGGAGGTTCGCTCGAGCGAATGATGTGTTTGCTCGAGCTAACGTGTTGGCTCAAGCGAGCAAATAGTTCGCTCGAACTAACAAGGTTCTGTGACACTGTGATAAAATTCTGGGACCGTTCGAAACGATAATGGGTTCGCTCAAGCGAACTGTCTACTAGATTGGCTCGGAGTTAGTTCTGGAGAGGTCACTCTAGCGACCTGTCAAGTTCGCTCGAGCGAACTGTCCAGGAACTGATTCCGGGACAGTTCTGCTCTCATTCTTTTCCACTTCTTACAAGTCCTTCTAGCCACACTTTCTCATCAAAATGAGGGGATCAAATCCTCCTTCTCACAACATTTAATACATCACCAAATCTCCCTTAATACCTCCATAAACATCAATTAAAACACCTTCTTCTTCTCAATCACATCCAACCACAAAGAGGAGAGAAACAATCCACAATCACAAGGAGTCATTTAAACTTCAAACAAGCAATAAATGGAGAGCCAATAACCACATTTTCAAATAATAAATGAGTTAGTAAAACTCTTAATGAGCATTCATGTCAAGTCAATGCAAGACAATAAAAAACAAGTAAATCAACACATTTCTCATAAAATCATTTAATGCACAAATTATCAATTCATCCACTTGCCTCAAGGTCTCTAATAAAAAAAATCAAGCTCCTAATCACCACTCCTATCTCAAGATCATAATCTCTACAAAAACCCCCAAAACAACCCTAAAATGGGTCAAATAAAGAAATAGGAAGAGAGAGCTTCCAATAATGGAAATGGAGCTCCTCTAAGGTCACAAGAATACAAATCTAGAAGATAGAGATGATTGCTTACCTATAGGTTCTCCAAATGGGCAAGACAAGCTCAATGAGGACCTTGGAGTGAAGAGTTTTCTTCAAGAATAGTGTCAATGGAAAGCTCTTGAGATGGTGAGGAAGATGATGAAGTCCATTTTTGATGTTAGTGCAAGTTTGGTAGAGATTGAAGGTGAGAAAGCAAAAGGAAGAAGAAAAAGGCAAGGAAACCCTAGCTTAGCTTAAGTTGTGCTGGAAATGGAGAAAGGAAGGGGGAAGGGTTCTTTTATAGCAATTACAAGTGGGCTCCACCACTAGAAAACTTTGTGGGGGTCAAAATCATGGCTTTCGGGACCTCGGATGAAATCGACGAAGATGAAGAAATGATCGTTGAAATTTCTAGTTTCCAAAAAGTATATGTTTTGGGGGTTTCGAGAGTATCAAATATAGGGTATAGATTTAGTGTAAAATGACTATTTTGCCCTTGAAGCTAGAAAAGTCAAGTTTCAGGATTCCGGACGGAAACGGGATCAACATGAAAGTTGAAGAGATTAACGAGATTAGTAAAACGGGATAAAAACACAAATAAAAAGAATCTCGAGTAAACCCCCACGTACATGCAAGTCATAAAAAGGAACCCCCAATGGGCCCCGCTAATCACAACGGCACTCAAAATTCTCCAAAGCTATAACAAAGCTATTCTAAACCGAACCAAACCAAAATTAACTAAACAAGCTTAGAACTAATACACAAGT
Source organism: Camphora micrantha (assembly GCA_003546025.1). Taxonomy (NCBI): domain Eukaryota; kingdom Viridiplantae; phylum Streptophyta; class Magnoliopsida; order Laurales; family Lauraceae; genus Camphora; species Camphora micrantha. The sequence continues at coordinate 9,934 of QPKB01000631.1, forward strand.
TAAGTAACACTAATCGAGGTCACTCGGGTCGGGGTCTTACAAGAATAATTTAAGCTTAAGTGTGGCCCACACAAGAAGGGGTTAGCCACACACTCAAAAGTTCTCCAAAAGGTGACTTCACTCTCCAGAAGGATAGATTATTTGGCCTCGGGCTCTAGCTACTCTTCGAATCTTGAAGGTACCTTTGAGGTAACTTTCTCTCCCTTCTTAGTCTCTTTAGGACCGGGGGCTGAATCTGTGACTGTGACACCAAGAGTAGTATCATCAATACAACGAGTGAGCAAGTATAAGCAATAATAATGAAATACATAATGTATCAATCTTGAATTAAGATGGATAAATTATCGGAGATCAATAATGCGTACAAACTAGATAGATGGTGCAATAGAAATTTAATTCATGCATAGTGAATCAAGTAAAATGAAAACATACAAATTGGCTACTACCTCAAGCTCATCTTTTCAAATGAGAGCAAATCTAGTTGGGATGTCACCAGTTGCCCGGCCAAAGGCTAACTGGCTACCTGGGTTTGGAGTTCCGGTACTCCATATGACTTACTTTAGTAGTCTTCAAATAACTAAACCGAGTTTAACCCCGTCGGGTATCACAAGGTTGAAGCTAAGTAGTGCCGACTCGATCGAATCAAATAATAACTAGATTTGAGTAAGTTCATATTCATCTATCTGTAATCAAATCGAATATTGATCACATCATCACGAATACCTACTCAATCCATATTTCCAATGAATACGAATTTTGACGTGTGACACTGACAGTATGAATTAAAATTGAGTCTCAATAAACATTAGTGATATAACGAATCTTCATATCAGAATTGATTGTCAATAAGAATTTATACTCCAATATGAAATGCAATATCTTAAAGGAATCAAGGTAGTTTACGAACTAACACCAAGTTATTAAGTTTAGTCCTTTACTGTCCAATACAGGGTAAGTTTGGAAGTTCAATGTAGTTCTATTTTCTTAGGTGTCACTAATTATGAGGGGTACATTGAAATCTCAAACTAATCCTCATGGCATAGTATCAGACTAATGAATATCCATTGGTCCAAATTAAATAGGTTAATGGTTACTTTTTAAGGTCATAAATCTCAAGTTTTCCTAATTTCCTATGGAATAGGGGTGAGCATCTTAACTATCAATTTGGAACATTTTAGATGGGTTAAGATAGGTTAAGGGTGATAATTCACCTCAAAATTTGGACAAAACGGGCTCCGGTTATAGTATTAGGTTCACTCGAGTGAACCCCAAGTTCACTCGAGCGGACCCAATCCAGAAGGTGGGTCGCTCGCGCCTTAGATTTCATTCGCTTGAGCGAGGTATTCACAGGGTGTGGTCGCTCGAGCAGACCCATGTTCGCTCGAGCGGACTCCATCCAGAGAGATGGGAGTCCGAGTGATCTTCTTGTTCGCTCGACCCAAGTGTCAAATGAAGGTTCGCTCGAGCGACTGCTCCAGTTCGCTCGAGCGAACTGTCCAGAATTCTTGACTTCGGAATTCTCTTCTGTTTCACTTCTCATCCATCTCCATGATGGACCCGATTCCTTCCCTCTCTCCCGCTGCCTCTGCCCCGGGTCTTTCAGGGTGCGGCGGAGGGGAGGAGAAGAAAAAGGTAAAGGGTTTCAACATCTTTCTTTTTTTTGTACGGGTATGCCAATTTCACTTTTCTACTTAGAATTTAGGAATGGTGATCCGAAGATCCACCTTCGCAAGTAGAAAGGGGAAATGAAACTTTTTCTAGTTTTCCATTGCACACATATTTTAAAAAAAGAGACAAAGGGTTTTTTTGAATGCCGTGAGAGGCGATTTCATTTGTTGCCGTGAAAGGCGATTTTGCCGTAAAAGGCGATTTACAAGTCTCATCCATTATGAAAGACAAGAATTGTGATTTTTGTCTCTAAAAGAAAAATAAAGTACAATAGAAATCAAGAAAAGGAATCTGACTTCTCATTCGATTGTGGGGACACGTTCAGATCGACGGTCGCAAGTCATGTATGGGCTCCTCCATCGTCCATGCAGATGAGAACACGATGCTTGGATTCTTGGCTCCGCTTTCTAACCTCAGATTTTTAAAGGACAAAGACCAAGAGAAGGTCTTATATCCGATAAAAAGCTAAGTAAACGGGCTGAAAAGCCACGTTTTAGCCATGTTGGTAGAAGAAGGGAGGTCCTTGGGGGGGTGGCCCCCCAAGGGTGCTTCAATCACCTTTTGGTGGTCTTTGTAGCAGAGTTGCAGGGCTTCTGGATTTTTTGTCTTCTTCGGGGGGAGAGCGAGAGATCCGGATAGCACCTTTTTTTTTTCTTTGGAATGCCCTCCTATTTATAGGCCTTTGGTAGCCATTTAGGAGGGTTTATGAGCATTGAATGTATTAATACTCATAATGGGAGGAGTTACAAGTTTTTAAATTACTTGTTTTGTAACTCCTTTTTCCTTGAATTTGATTGGCCGATGGAGAATAATGAGCCTTTAATCGCTTTTAATCCCCATCATGGGAGGAGTTTCATGGCTTTAATGCCATAAATCCTCTGACTTGTAACTCCCATTTGCTTGCTTTTGATTGGGCCGTCCAAAATAATGAGTTAATGACCGCATTAACTTGTCATAAAACGGGTCATTTAACCTCATTAATTGGTCGCCAAGTCGCTCGAAGAGTCGCGGGCCGTGCCGCGTCTTTTGGAATTCTTCTTGCGATGATCGCCGGTGGATCCACATGTTGTTTGATGTCGGATGGTGATGCAATTTCAGATATTGATTGATGTCAAAGTGCCAGCAGCATCTGTCCTGTCGATTTCACGATCGGGCGGGCAGAAAGTGTACTTTCTTTGTCGGCCGGTTGGCGATTTCGAGGCATCTAATGATCATCCAATCACTTCGGCGGCGAATCCGTGATGTTTGACGAAAATCGACGGATTTCATGCACGAAAAATCAGATTTTGGAAAAAATCACAGGGGCCAATCAACTCGAAATGCGAAAAGGACCCGAAAAAGGGTCTTCCGGCGAAATTTTGGGTCGCCGGATTTCCATGGTCGCCGGAGACCATTCCATGGTCGCCGGCGACCATGGGCCTTGGGCCCGTTTTTTGGTCGCCGTCCGGTCGCCGTTTCTTCGCCGTTTTTCGATCTTTTTTCATTCTTTTTTCTTCTGTATTTTTGCTGACATTTCCCCTCATTTATTGGCCTGATTCTCTTGAAGAAAACCCGACGAGAAGCCACGCAAATCGGAGCACAAAGTTTCCTATTTTTCTGGAAAGCCGAAGACTTTGTTGTGCGGTTTTGCCGATTTTTTGTCAAGCATTGAAACTAGGCCAAACGATGTCGGAATGACCTGAAATTCGACGTGGAGCTTCTTGAGCAGTAGATAGGACCAACCATAGGCTTTGGTTTGAGTTTTGAAGCCGTTCGGGGGTCCCGCAAGTGCTTGCCTTAATTTCGCCATGAGAGAAATGCCGAGCTTTGACTTGTGGTCAACCGATGTCCGATTGACCTGAAATTTGACAGGGAGCCTCCTGAGTAGTAAGTAAGACCAACCATGGGCTTTGGTTTGAGTTTTGAAGCCTTTTGGGGTCCCGCAAACGCTCGCCTTGATTTCACCTCGAGGAAAATGCCGAGCTTTGCAAACGCTCGCCTTGAACATATGCCGAGCTTTGAAACTAGGCCAAACGATGTCCGTTTGACCTAAAACTTGACAGGGGACCTATTGGAGTCATTTTGAGATGATCCATTAGCTCCAATTTTGGATGCCATGATTCCGTGGTGCTCCGCCGCCGGTAGGCCTGTTTTTGCTTCCTGAGAGTTGATGAAGGGTCAAACGTTGTCCGTTTGACTTGAAATTCGGCAGGGGACCTTTTGGAGGTATTTTGAGACCATCCGTAGGCTCTGATCGAAGTTTTGAAGTCTTCGGCACTGTCGCTGCGGGGAGCTCCTGCATGGCTGTCGGAGGAGTGAAGTTAGGCCAAATGATGTCGAAATGGCCCGAAACTTCATGTGTACCCTTCTTTTGACTGCTTTGAAGGATCTTGCAGTTTTTGTTTGATTCTGACAAGATCTGGTGCTTGAAGTGGCGCCTTCCTATTTATGGCAGGATGTGGCTCCATGTAGCATTTGGTGTTGAAGGGACATAGTGACATTTTTGGTGTCAACAAATGCCCCCTCGAGGTACAACGACGAGGTGTGCAGCTCTGGCAGTCGGTGTGCCTCGAAGAGAATTTGAAGGAGATTTTCTTGCTTGACCAAGAGTCTTGAGCGTTTTTCTTTTGATGGAGTTGCTTTTTTGAGCTTCTAAGGGATTTCGCGGTAATGAGAGGGGTCATGTACCGTCTCAAGGCAAGGATTTTGAAATGACATTTGGATATTGGTTTTTGGTTTTGGGTTTTCCCTTTTAACCTTGTGAACCTAAAGGCTTTATGTGGCACATTAGGCGGTTAAGAAGGTTTTTTTTTTTGGTTTTTTGACCTTGTGACCTAACAGGCTGTATGTGGCGAGTTAGGGGGTCGGGATTTTGGGTTTTTTTGGTTTCGGCCTTGTGACCTAACAAGCTGTATGTGGCAAGTTAGGGGACCATGGTTTGGTTTTTTGGTCACTCTTTGGGACAATTTTGGGTCCATTGGAGTGGTTTGGTTTTTTGTGGAATGTCAATTTCAAGATTGTGGCTTGATTTGGTGCATGGGTTGGATGGTTTTGGATTTCTTTTGGAAGCCCATGAAGCTTGGAATTTTTTTGTATGGTCCAATCAACTCAAGAGAGGCATGGAACCATTTTTGTATGCTCTTGGTAAGAGAAATTTTGACTAAAAGCCACTTTTAGTGCCTAGGTGGTCAAACCTGGCTCATATGGGCTAACCCATGGGACCTTAAGCTTTTAAGAATGGCTTAGATCTCATGTGGTGTCATCAAAGAATATCTAAAAATATCCCTTTTATGTAGAGAATATCTAAAAATATCCTTACTTGGAGAGAATCTCTCAAGTTTCCTTGATTTTGGGAGAGATTTTCTCAAAGTATCTTTCTTTGGGAGAAAGTTTCTCAAATCCCCTTTCTTTTTGGAGAGAATTTCTCAAGAATCTCCTCTTTAGGAGAGAATATCTCAAATCTCCTTCTCTTTTAGGAAGTTTGCTAATTTTTAGCACTTACCTCCTTGCTTTTCTCCTCCTTTCCTCTTTTGGTTTGCTTTCTCTATAAAAGCAATGGAGATGGGTTTTCTTTCTCTTGTTGCTTTTCTTTTTGCAAAAACCTTCAAGAGTGCTCCAAGAATTTCTCAAGGATCTTCAAGTTCCTTCTTCTTCTTCTCCATGGCTTCAAGTAGGTCTTCTTTTTCCAAGAAAACCCCATGTAGATGTAGAAAAGTTCCTTTTTTTCTTTTTTTTTTTTCTTCTTTTCTTTTCTTTTCTCTCTCTTTTTTTTTTCACGTGTTTTCTTTTTCTCTCTTTTTTTTTTTTTCACGTGCTTTCGTGCTTTCTTTCTTTTTTTTTTTGTGCACGTTCTGATTCTTTTTTTTTTTTTTTTTTTTTTTTTTTTGAAGAGGTTTTTTTTTTTTTGTTCTCTCTTTTTTTTGCTCACCATGATATGAGGTTTATGCAATTCAAGATGATCATGCATTCTTTCTTCTTTTTTTTATTTAAAATGCATCAAGATAAAAGGCTAGAATTTCTAGGTCAAGTCAACATGGATTTTGACTTAGACAAAGTTTGATTGGTTTTGACCAAATTGGGTTGGAATTGGTCAAACTTTTGTCAAAGTTTTCCTAGCATCTAATGCATGATGATTTTATGCATGATTTTTAGTAAATGGAATTGGGAGCATGATGATGCATACCTCGAATTTTCTTGCGAATCTTGGGATTTTTGGAGCTTGCAGCAATGTTGAGCCCACTTCTCCAGTCTCGCAGAATTTCGAGGAACTTTGCAAGTTTTAGAATTTTGAGCTCGCAGCAATGTTGAGCTCTTTTCTGATCTTGCGAAGATTTGAGAAGAAAGGCTTGATCTCGCAGCAATGTTTGAATTCGAGTCTTCTTCAAGAATCCTTCATTGATTATGAGCTCGCAGCAATGTTGAGCTCATCTTCAAGCTTCCTTTCTTTTTCGGGGTGCCTCCCTTTTCTTCGAAATTGCCCCGGAACCATGCCAAAATTTCGCTAGGATTTTTTTTTTAGCAAAATTCTGTCATTTGGTGTTTGATTTCTTCCTTTCTGACTTTTGCAGGTGGTTCTTCCAGAACGAACAAGGGTAAGGGCCTTGTTACTGATGCACCTCGCCGATCTGCCAGATCTTCCAATGCGGCCGTTCAGCAGGCTTGGGAAAAAGTCCGTTATGTGGAGACGAACTTGGAAGAATGCGACTCGCTCAACCGAGATGAGATGAGACAGCGATTGATCGCTCTCAAGGATGAGGAGTTTTATAAAATTATGGCAAGCAATCGTCCTTGGGTTATGGACGATCAGAGCGTTGTGCCCAAGCCTACCTTTTTCTTTGGTGACGCTGTCCCTGATGACTCGTCATTCCAAAGGAGATGCTTTCAGTTCTCTTACACAGCTGATGGTGAGGAGAGAACCATTTCTACCCGATCGACTTTTGATCGCACTATCTCGATCATGAGTCTTTCTCCCACATGCTCTAAAAGAGAAGATCCTCCAAGCTGGGTGAAGAGGACCAATGCGGTCAAGATCGGGATTTTTGTTGGCGGTCCTCCCTGTTATGCAGAGAAATCGCCTGTCCGTATGGACATGTTGATGCCAGCCAGCGGCTACCAAGGTTCTGATCATCCATCAGTCGATTTGAGACCGGTGGGCCTTGGCATTTTTAGCGGTGACGGCAGTAATTGGGTGAACCCCTTTCGGCTTCGCGGCCGCTTCAGCGCTGACTCGGGCTGGGAGTCATGGACTGATCACATCCTGCAGATTGGTGGCGCCATTCTGAAGGAGGCTGAAGTTTTTGATGCGGTTCGCGCTTTTCGGCAAACCGTCGTTTTCTCCGATGAGGCCTTCATGGCCATGTTGGAGTCTTTCCTTCCACAGACCAACACCTTCGTTGTCGCGAACGGTGAAATTGGTTTTTCTTTGAAGGAATTGAGCGCTACCACCGGGCTGCCCATCCTCGGCAATCTCTACGAGGAGTTTATGCCTATTGACAGTGTCCTTGAGGAGCAGTCAGAGGAGTTCAGGCTCCTGTACTTTCAGCTCGTCGCCTTCTACGATTTTTTGAAGGAGAAGGAGGGCTCGAAAGTCCGATGCAGCAGTTGGAGGAGTCTCAGCTCTTTGTCTTCCAACTTTTTTGACGGTGGAGATGCTTCTGAGAGTATGTCCCAGGAAGCCAGGGCTAAGAACCCGAAGAAGATCTCCGCTATGCGAGAAAATTTGAGGGATTTTCTTACAAGCACAGACGCCATTTGTCCTGACATTGCGCTGCGGAGAGATCTTGCTGTTTACCTCACTTACTGGCTGGGTGAGGCAGTTTTTGCTGGAGGAGATGGAACGCACATCAGGCCGCACTGTATTTTTCCGGCTTGTCAGATGGCTTTCGGAGAGCAGCTTGCTTTGGTACCTGCTCTTTACTCCTATTTGTGCACCGAACTGCAGGCTGCTGCTTTCTTGGTTCGGCTTGGGCTCCCTATGAATAGGGTATTTTCAGCCCATATTTTCTATTCGTGGTTTGTGTACCACTGTCCTGGCTTCCACTGTTTAGGTGCTGCACAGGATGATGACCCGTTTATGATTCGGTTGGCTAGAGGGAAAGCCGTTTCCGAATCTCTTTTGTCTGCCCGTTTGAGGATCCGACGGTTCAGGGACGTCGAGATGGGGCAGTCTTCAGTCAAGCTTTCTCCCGGTTTGCGGAAGAAGGCTTTTGATTTTGGTATCTCCCGCGATTCCACCAGAGCAGGGTCGGGAAGACACTATTCTTTGACGAACGCAGAGAAGGGATGGCTTTTTAACATACGTGTTGGTACGATGGTGTACCGTCGACATCTTTTTGTTGACATCCAGCCGTATGTTCCTTCTCGTTTTGCGTTGCAGTTGGGCTTCTCCCAAGGCGTTGTAGGAGCGCCTTCGAGCATGGTGAAGCGTTTTGGGGGGCTTCAGGATGGGAGGAATGCATGGGCTTTTTACAGTGCGGAGGACACTACCGCCATGATTTCCTATCCTGAGCTGCCCACTTTCCGGACTGCTGGCTTCGCGAAATGGTTCGCGGAGAGCTTTTCAGTGTACCGGGGGCTTTCCAAGAAGGAGCTCAATGTCAAGCAATCTTCCGGGAAGGGCCTTGGTAGATCAGACGGCGTCCGGCGAGAGGAGGTTTTGGCCTTCCTTTCTGGAGAGAAGCATAGGATAGGCTTTCTCAAGGACCGGGATGTCGTCGGATTTGGAGCTGTACAAGAGGTACCTGGTGAGGTCTTGAGACAGCTGGAGGAGGAGGAAGCTGAGATCGACGCTTGGAGGCAAGCGGAACGAATGAAGACTTCCATGGGGTCCACTGGCAGGAGCGGACCATCCAGTGAGGACTCTGGTGAGAGGCCTGACTTTGATAGCGGGGTAGGTTCTTCAGGTAAACCGACCCGCAGGAGCAAGAGGAAGAGAGGGCAGTACCGTCATAAGAAGCAGTGCGAAGATTCTCCTGACGTGGAAGTCCCTCTTACCATTGATGAGGAGGTCTCGGGGGATGCCGAAGAGCCTCCAGAGAAGAGGAGTCGAGAGGAAAAAGCCGACGATGGTATGATCTTTTCCCTTTCTTTTTCTGCTTCTCTCTTTTTTCTCTTTTTTTTTTTTGAGAGATTTTTGTTTAGATCCACTGCTTTCTTTTCTTTTTGCAGAGGATGATGTCTTGGTGATGCCTGAGGCCCCGGCCGATGAGGCGGCGACGGATCCGACTATGGTATCTGAGGAAGAGCCAAGGGACTCTAGAGTAGATCCAGAATCTTCTCCTGGTACTACTTCTTTACTTCCCCTCCTTTTTTTTGGCATTTTCTTTTCTTTGCTAAATTTTGCTGATATTTCTTCCCCCCTTTTTATCAGCTGATTTGCCAGAGGATTCTGACGACTTCGAGCCATCCATGGATGTAGCTTTCTGCGACACTTCGGACGAGTTTATGGAGACAGAAAGCGCTCCACCGGTCGTCGGAGAAGGTATTTCACAACAATAGTCTTGACAATTTTTTTTTTTTTTTTTTTTTTTGTGTCAAGATCATGTTCATACCTTTCATCTTCTGGCAGGTTGTGAGGTGACAGGAGAGGTTCCATTGTCTTCCTCGGAGCCGGAACAGGAAATACCAGCGGCTGGTCCAGATGTAGATGCTTCTTCTACCAGTTTTGATGCGGCAGAAGTGCAAACACATGATGATATCCCATCTTCTGACGCTCCGACTGGGAAGAGTCTTTCGATTTATCGCCCACTACGGCCTGACATGGGCAGTCAGTCAGCGGAGCATGGCGAGTCTTCATCTGGGCCCTCTCTTCAGTTTGCAAAGAAGGTCTTGAAGAGTGTACTGAGCTCCTGGGTCGAGACCCTTTCTTCCGGTCACTTGGAAGCTGGCTTTGGCATGGTCAAGCACGTGCGAGACATCCTTGCTGACAGCGCAGAGGTTGGTCTGGATATCACCAATGCCAAGGCTTTCGTTGATGGAGTCATTTCATTGGGCGATAAGTGGAGCAACACTAAGAACTCCCCAAGTGATGACTTTTTCAACGAAATGTTTCTGAAGCCTTCCAGCGAGGTCAAATCGGAAGTGAATAAGATCTTGAAGGCTCGGAAGCAGCTTGTTCGGGAGAGGAACGTCGCCGAACTGGCTATTATCGAGCTATCAAAAGACCTGAGCCACCTCGATAAGGAGATCAACGAGACTAGGCAGCGTCTCGAGTTGTTGGAAGAACAGACTGCTGCTAAATGGGCTGCTGTTCTTGAAGCTCGTGCCAGAGAAAGCACTCTGATCCGTCAGGTTGAAGAGGTTGACGGGAATCTCCGAAGGAAGACTCAGGAGCATGAGCGATGGCAACTTCTTTGGGAGGAATTCCCCCGTGCTGAAGATGGATCGCGGTTATCTGCCGCATCTTATGGCAGCATCTTGAAGAAGCGTGGCCTGGAAGCCTTGGAGGCTGAGGCCAAGAGTCTGCTCGAGGACCTTAGTCTTTGGTTGAAGACTATGATGGACTGAGCTTTTGACAAACTTTCTTCTTTCTTTTTTTTTTGGTACCTCCATGTATAAACATTTTGGCACTCTGTTTTTTTTGTATCCCCTTGTTCTACTTAAATTCTCTTTTTTTTTTTTGAAAATAAGCAAAAGTTGAATGGGAATGTTTGTTTGAAAATCTTGATCAAAAGGTTATCATTTTGTGAAAATCTTTTGTCAAAAGTGTTGTTTTGGCATGAAAGCCAGATTTTGTGGCACAAAGCCTGGTTTTTGATGGCTTGAAAGCCGAAAATTTTGAGGTGGCATGAAAGCCGATTTTGGTGGCGTGAAAGCCAAATTTTGGTGGCGTGAAAGCCGATGTGGCATGGAAGCCGATTTTTGGCATGAGAGCCGATTTTTTGTTTTTGGCGTAAAAGCCGATTTTTGGCATGAGAGCCGATTTTTTGTTTTTGGCGTAAAAGCCGGATTTTGGCATGAGCCGATTTTTTGGCATGAAAGCCGGATTTTTGGCATTGATTTTTGGCGTAAAAGCCGGATTTTTGGCATGAGAGCCGATTTTTGGCGTGAAGAGCCGATTTTTGGCGTAAAAGCCGGATTTTGGCATGAGAGAGCCGATTTTTTTGTTTTTGGCGTAAAAGCCGGATTTTTTGAGAACCAATTTTTTGTTTTGTTGGCATGAGAGCCAGATTTTTGTTTTGATTTTTGGCGTGAAAGCCGATTTTTGTTTTTTGGCGTAAAAGCCGATTTTTGGATGGAAGCCGAGATTTTTGGCGTAAAGAGCCGAGTTTTTGGCGTAAAAGCCCGATTTTTGGCATGGAAGCCGAGTTTTTGGTTTTCAAAAATGCAAGTATCGACTAAGAGTCGCCTCCCTGCTGAATGGTATTGCAAGTATCGATGGAATGTCGCCTCCTTGCTCATTCGGTTGCGAGTATCGATGGAATGTCGCTTCCTCGCGAAGTTGGGTGCAAGTATCGACTAAGCGTCGCTTCCCTGCTTTTTCTTCAAAAATTTTGTTTTGCGGGTATCGATGGAATGTCGCCTCCCCACGATTTTTGAAATTTGAGGTTTTTTTCGAACCTTTGTTTTTCTTTTGAAATTTGGGTTGTGGATATCAACTGGAATGTTGCGTCTCCACGATTTTTTTGAAATTTTGCAAGTATCAACGAGGTGTTGCTTCCTTGCGATTTCGAGGTTTTGGAAGTATCGAATGGGGTTCGCATCCTTCCAATGGGTTTTTGCGAGTGTCGACTTGACATTGCTTTCCCGATTTTTGTTTTTAGACACGAGGGTCGTAAATTTTGACCTAAAACCATTCTTGGCGGTAAAAGGTAAGGCGGACTAGGGTGGAAATTCCTAAGTCCTGATTTTTATTTCAAACCAAGAATTTTGGGTTCAAGGACCGAAAATTTTGGTTAAGTTTGGGAAGAGGCTCCTAAAGTTGGATTTTTGGTTTTTGATTTTCTTTTGAACAATGAAACGATGAAAGTAAACATTGTTTTGAAAGTTCAACATAAAGATGAAAATTCCAAAAGGAGTGGGTTTGACGAGCAAGTACCTGGAAATAGGCTTTGGCCTTGCAGGCGTCGCTCTGACCCAGTGGAGGAAGTCTTCAAGGGTAGTACCGCTTCAAGAACTTGCCGTTGATGGGCAGCATACATCTATCACCTTCCATGTTTAGAAGTGCGTATGCGCCATTGGAGAAGACTTGGTCGATGACGAAGGGTCCTCCCATTTTGGTTCAAATTTGCCTTTGGATTTGTGGAGCGAAAAACCATCGGCCTTTTACCGCAAGAACCAAGTCACCCTTTTTGTGGGCGCGTTGCCTGACCTTTTTGTCGAAAGATCCAGCCATGCGTGCTTGGTAGAGCTCAATGCTTTGGAGTGCCTCGAGCCGTCTCTCATCGAGATTGTCCAGCTCTTGGAGTCTTAATTTGACATTGCTTTCTTGCGTCATGTCATTTTGTAGAGATACCCTTAAGGAAGGAATTTGTACCTCTAAAGGGACAACAGCTTCGCATCCATAGACCAAGGAGAATGGCGTGCTATGGGTCGGTCCTCGAACGGTGGTTCGGTAGGCCCACAAAGCTTCGGATAGTTTGTCGCCCCAGTCCCTTTTGTGGCTAGAGACCATTTTCTTGAGAATTTTGCAGAGTGTCTTGTTGAAGGCCTCTGCCAGTCCATTCGCCGCCGGATTGTACGGAGTTGAAGGACAACTTTGGATTTTGTATTTGTCGCAGAACCTGTAGAATCTGTGATCACGGAATTGTGGTCCGTTATCATGGACGAATCTTTTAGGTATGCCGAAGCGACAAATGATGTTGGTGCGCAAGAACTGAAGGACTGATGAGGTCTTCATTTCATTGAGCGCAAAAGCTTCTGACCACTTGGAGAAATAATCCGTAGCGGCGAAGATGAAGCGATGACCTTTGCTTGACGGAGGGGAGACAGGACCTACGATGTCCATACCCCAGGCTTCGAAAGGCCATGAAATTGCTGTAGGATGTAGCCATTCTGGAGGCATGTGGACATAGTCTCCATGAACTTGGCATTGTTGGCAGCGTTTAGCAAATTGCATTGCGTCAGCTACCATGGTAGGCCAATAATAACCTAACCTTTTTATCTGATCGTAGAGCTTTGGACCAGCCTGATGAGCTCCACAAAGACCAGCATGCACCTCTTTGAGAGTTTCTTTAGCTTCTTGTTGTGATAAGCAGCGTAGAAGTACTCCATTGTAGGATTTTCTGTAGAGCATCTTTGAAGGAATGTCCAGATGAAAGTTTGGGGTTCGTCTTTGAACACTTACCCGTTCTTTTGGATCTTCAGGCAGGATTCCGAACATAATATAATCAATGAACGGATCCCTCCAGTCGCCGATCGGAGGTCTGAGGATGGAGATCCGACTTCCAACCAGTTGGTGGCACTCAGCAACTGCTTGGTGTGTATTGAGGGGAGGGAGAATCCTTCTCTCACACACTGTAACTTGCATGTGTTCTCCTTCTTGGACCGCCATAGAGGCGGCGAGTCCAGCCAGGGCATCTGCACGGATGTTTTCGCCTCTACGAATGTGGGTGATATGACAGATGTCAAATTTTTGCCGAAGTGATTGCGCCTTGTTGTAGTAAGGCAACAGATCAGGCTTCCTGATTTCAAATTTCTGATTCATCTGGTTGACGATCAGTTGAGAATCCCCGAAGGCTTCTAGCACTGTGATGCCGGATTCGAGGGCGAGTTCCAATCCTACAATCAGGGCTTGGTACTCAGCTGCATTGTTTGAACATGGTTCCAGTAGCGAGAAGGCGTGTGGAATCATGTATTTGTCGGGACTAACAAAGAGGATGCCAATCCCTGATATTTGATTTCCTTTTTCACTTGTCCTGGTTGCACCGTCGAAGTACATATCCCAGGAAGCATTTGATAAGGAAGCCTCCACGTTGTAGACTGACTCGTCTGGGAGATCATCCCTGAGTGGAGAATCTTCAGGCAACGGATGCTCTGCAAGAAAGTCTGCCAGAGCTTGACCTTTGATTGCTTTTTGTGGTACATACCTAATATCAAATTGTGACAGGAGGATAGACCATTTTGCCAGTCGGGCATTGAGGGAACCTGCTTTTGTGACAAGGAC
>QPKB01000632.1:0-23657 GCA_003546025.1 Camphora micrantha
CTCTCTTTGCATTTCGTTTGGGCACCTTTAGGTAAGGGCAACAACCCATCTCTTCAATAGAGTTCTTTCTATTCCTAAAGAGCATGTTTTTCTAACCTATAGCACCTATTTCTAAATGGGTTGCTTGGTTGTGTTTTTGGGTGAGTTTTAAATGGATTTTTCATGGGATTTTGTAGTTATTGGCTTGACCTTTGGTTTGGAGTGCTTTAAGAAAGAACTTGTGTTCATTTGGCTAAGGCAAGTGATCTATTTAAGTGGTTGTGCATGTGTGTTCATGGATTTGTTATTTGGTACAAATGTCTTGCTTATTTAGGTTTTCATGTTGTTACATTGGAAAATGCAAGCATGTTTAATAGCTTTCCAAACATTCAGATTTCATATCTTTTAATCAAGTCTTGTTTTGGTTGAAGTTTGGATTTGTTTTGATAAGAAAGGGTTTCAATGACTTTGAAATGGGTTGCTATGTTAATGATTTGTTTTAGTATGAAATGAATGCCCTAATGTGAGCCTTGTTAGCATGTTACATCATGTATTTAGTTTGCTAATTAGGTTGGAAAAGGTGGTAGAAAAGAAGGAAGGAAGGAAGGAAGGACCAGTGCACTGCAGAAATCTGAACTGGGTTCTGATTTCCGCAGTGTACGCGGTCGACCGGCCAAGGGGCGCGGTCGACCGGGGACACTGGATTTGGTCCCAGTTGGAAGACCTGCTGCACTGCGGGATTTTCTGTCCCTGCAGTTCACGCGGTCGACCGGCCCAGGGCGCAGTCGACCGGCGACACAGGGTCAGGTTCTCTGGAACCTGACCAAAACACTGTGCATGAATTAAAAGTTACAACTCTGAGTCGACCGGGACTTGGACGGTCGACCGGGCTCACAGTGTACGCGGTCGACCGGCCAAGGGCGCGGTCGACCGGGCACACTGAGATTTTTACTGTTTATGCAGATTTTTGCCCAAATGCGTTTTCTTTTAAAATTTGAAAACTAGGCTATGTTAAGGACTTTAAATAGACATTGTGTGAATGGAACTCCATGCTATGCACTAACTTTGGGGACACCAATCCTTGTATTTTAAACATAGAGTTCCAATCAACCAATGGCCAATAAATAGCCTAAGTATCTACTTTATAAAATTATCGTGTTTTGAAAGTGGATTTAAGACTGCAAGTTATGTCGTGTACTCGTTTTGAAGTCAAGTCTTTAAGCTCGTTACAAGATGTGTTTCAAGTTGTGTTTCAAGTATTAAATGGGAATCACTTCTATAAGTTGTGAGCATATATATTATGCATTGTGCTAGTCGTGCCTCGTCTTGTCGTGACAAGTGATTTCCCCTTTTATTTTCGATATGTTTGAATCGTGTTTCGCGTGTTTTGTGCATTCATGAACTCAAGTGAACACCACAGAGCTTGGACTGCCCTTTCAGTCTGATCCACTGTCTGGGGGTCCTTAAACATGTGAACTAACTGCAGATTAGTAGTGTATTTATTACACATCGTGCGTGTCCGGTTCCGCGGCCGGAAATCCCGTATTTGTGGGAATCGTGTCGTGCTATATTATGTATATTCGTGCTTGTCGTGCGTGCTTACTCTTTCCATTATAAATGGTAGAGAAAGGATGGGCTCTATGTATATTCGTGCTTGTCGTGCGTGTTTTTTTTTTTTAACACCAAACTTTTGTGTGCCTTGTGCATGCAAGTGTATACATCTAATCAATCTTTCAAATGTTCTGCTATGATGTGATGAAAACAGAATTCTCCCTTAAATGCTCTGATCTTTCCTAGATTTAGTGGCTCATAAGTTTCCTCTCAAGGCTACTATGATGGCTTTCGCACTACTGTTTTATCAAAGGCCGCAAGATGCATTTCTATTTTTTTTTTCTTTTTTTTTCAAACACGCATATGTGACTGTGCAATGCCTAGGTCCCTTAAGCTTTCTAATTAACCCATGTAATGAGCGTTAGGCTAATGACTCTCTAACCAAATGGCTTTAGGGCACTAGGTATGTAAATACCCCTAAGGGCTTACTGGCTCGGGTTAAAAAGGCTACGAAACAAAACTAGTCACAAAACTTTTTATTCTTTTCAAGACTTCTAACTAAACACTTTTTTTTTCTTTTCTCTTTTTATTTATTTATTTTACTGTCCCCAACAATAGGCAGCCCTTTTCAATTCATCCGAATGAATCCAACGGTGGTGGCTGGCCTAACTGTTAGGGATTTTGTATATTGCAATTTGATGGATGTATTATCATTTTAATCATCATTTGAATTTTCACACATGCATTGATTTAGAAAACCTTGAAATCTTGATTTTCTCATGCATTGTTTTTTAAATCTTGTAAATCATATGTTTTATGCATGTTTTGTTTTTAATCTTGGATGCATTTAATTTGGAAAAGAAGTTTTATAAATCAAGCTAGCCAATGGTTTTAAGAAGTTTCAAATCATTTTTGGCTTTGTATGTTTCATGATTTTAAAAGAACTTAGATTGAATTAAAATCATGATTCCAAGCTTGATTTAATGGCCCAAAGTTCCCACAAGAAAATACTTTAAATATACAATTTTTTGGGAAAAAGGTCCCAGGGCAGTTGACCTGCAGTGTGGCCGGTCGACCGAGCCCATGGACACGGTCGACCGGCCACACTGCTAGGTCGATCGGGAAAGAGCCGTCGTGCTCTTTCAAACGATCAGATTTTTGACCGTTGAAGGCTAGGTCGACCGGGCAGTGTACCAGGTCGATCGGGGACTAGCCGTTGGGCATTTTTTTGTATAAAAAGAAGCTCATTCCTAAAGAAATTTTGAGGAACAAAGAGGCCCTCCTTGAGATGTTTTGAGGCCAATCAAAGGGGAATGAGCTAAGGAAGGATAAGGGACATTTGGAAAGCTAAAGCTTAGATTAATGAAGTTAAATCTCTAAGTAAGCTTTACTTTTCTTAATCATATGTTTTCATGCTTTGTTTTAAATATTGGTAAATCTTTTCTAGCATGATAAACTATGATTTGTTGTATCCTTAACATATATATGTTTTGAATTGATTTATTATTTTGGATGCAACACTTTAAGATTCAAAACAAGTAGTACTTAAATTGGTATATCTAAGTAAATCATGTTTTTGTAAACATCTTTGAAATTATATGTAAACATGATTCCTATACTTGGTTGAATCTTTGGTTGTTGTTTTTCATCATAAGAAAATCACTTTCAAATCTATCTTATGTTTTGGATTCAACAACTTCACAAATCATATGTACTTTTGTTTTAAAGTTTCACAACTTGCTTAGCTTTGATAGGCATATCATTTTCAAGTTGTATTTTAAGTACATATAATTTGTCCCTTGATTTCAATCAAATCTATTTTTGTGCTTTACACTTTCAAAATGCTTTCAGCATACAAATATTAAGCTTCATTGTTAATTTGATTGAAATCCTTATGCATCACATGTTTTGTTCTTAATCTTTGACAACTTGCTTGAACTAGATTGCTAAATCTTTTACAAGTTGTTTTTAAACATGTGATTAGCATTCTTTCCTCAATCATAAATGTTTTTATGAGCTAAAACTTTTAAAAGCCTTTGGCATACATTTATGAGCTTTAATTTTCAAATTGATTGAGGACATCATACACATACATTGTGCATTCATCTTTGCATTCATAGTGTGTGTGTGTGAATTAGTTTTTCACTTTTATATCCGCCTAATTAAGAGGCATTGTATTGAGCTATAATTGTATCTCCATCAAGTGTATGTTAGACACTACTTAGAGAGATAACCAACATTTTGGTTGAAGAGGTTATTGTTTAGCCTTTTAAAAGCATAATGTATAGGTTGATAAGCCTTGAAAGACATCATTGTAGAGGTTATTGCTTAGCCTTGGAAAGCATACTGTAAAGGTTATTGCTTAGCCTATTGAAAAGCATAAATAGTGGAAATTCGGTGGGGTGTTAGATCACAAGCCGGTAGTGGATGTAGGCATTGAGGCCGAACCACTATAAATCCTTGTGTTATGGTGAATGCTTTGTGATGATTGTTTTGTTATCTTCCGCACTTTAGTTCTATATCATCACTTGTGACTAATTGAATTTAAAGAATCTAGAATTTGGCATAATTGGTCACTAATTAGAAGCTCACCCTATTCACCCCCCCTCTAGAGTTCGGATCCATGGACTTACAAGTGGTATCAGAGAGAGTTACTCCATTATAGGGCTTAACAACCCGAAGTTGATCCTTATCTGGATTAGAACCCTAGTGTTGTGTTTTATTGCATATCTTTAAAATGATTTCCACTGTGATCGAAATTGATTTTTTCCTTCCTAGCTCTTTATTTCCCCAAAGAATCATTTCACCACTCTAAAACTTTTTTGAGTTAAATCTCCAAGAGTTAGTGGGACTTCAAAGTGAACTCTCAAGGACAACCTTATCAAGACCTTAGGTGAATCTTCAAAGGTAGACATTTAGACTATCCTTAAGGCATTGAACCTCTCTAGACCAACCTATTCTTTTTAGTTATATCTTATTGTTGGTCTTGTTACATTTGCATTTTGTTTCTATATAGTCACATCTCTTTAAATGCAATGTTTCTTTGTGATCATTTGATTTTGTCTTCAAGTTATATCTCATGGTTTTCAAAATCTTTTGATTGCAATATTATCATAATAAATTTGCATTTTGATCATATAATTATATCTCTTGTAGTGCATTTCTATTTATGCTCGATTGTGATTACATAAGCTTTCTTAGCTAAGATTTTTCATGATCAATTGATGTTGGAAAATCATTTGATGTATGTCTTAATTAAATATTTTTGGTAAATCAAATGATTTGAAGCAATTTAAGTTTTCCATTGATTTTAAAGTCATACTTTCAAATGGAAAATTATTGTTTTGCAAAATCAACTCGTATGTGTTTCCAAGTAGTTACATTTTTTGAAATACAAGTTTTATTTTAAAAAAAATAAACAAATTTTGGAAAATGTTCTAAGCTTTATTGGTTATATTTATAAAAGCATTTTCCTTGAATTTATTTCCTTGTGCTTAGTTATGAATATATCATTTGGAAGGAAATAAATTTTACAAACAATTTGCATTTTTACTCAACAAAGTCACATTCTTTCAAATGCAAATTGGTTTTGATGTTATGTTTTACATTGCGTGGTTGGATATGGTCTCATTGATTTGCATATTTTTCTTAACTTTGTATATCTTTTCATTAATGCAAATTGATGTTGTTTATGCTCTTTATAGTAAAATCTTTTGTTTCATGATCATCTGAGATTCAAAAGTACATATGAGTTTTTATATGCTACACTCATTTGATATGATCTCCATATCCCTTTCCATTGCATTGTAAGCTTAGTACATTTGCTTGAGTGAAGATTTTGCATGATAGATTAATGGATCACCTTAGATGAATTGGAATTAAACCATTGTTCTTAATAGGTAAATCCATATATAAGATCTATTTTCATCTATATGTGATCTATGATATCCTTCTAACTTCATACCTTTTTATGCACACAAGGTTGTATTCTTTGTTGATGATATGGTATGAGTTAGATCTTGATTGTGATTGATCCTCTCTATGCAAATGTCAATGAGTTCCATGTATGGTTGTAATCTTAGTTATACTTGAAGGTACCATACTAGAACTCTCAAATCCATCCTTTATGCTTTCTAAGTCATTATTTTTGAAATGGATGGTTATGATGTTGTTTCATGTATATTCTCTTATAGATGTCATTCTTATACATGTTTCAACTTCATAGTAGTGATCTTGATCATATGAACCTCTTTGAAATTCATTTCTTGTATTTCATAGTTATATCTATTGTTTGATGGATTTCTTAGATTTTGAATTCATATGATTTTGACACTTTGTAAATTGCATGTTCTTTTAAGTTATATCTTTTTATGCAATTTCTCATGTTCATCACTATGCTCATTAGTTATATCTTTAAAAGTGATGAATATTCACTTATGATGCTTGATTTTGTATATGTCAGATTCCATTAGCATCATAATTTTTATGTTTGAATTTCATTTCACTCATCTTGCTCTTTATAGTCATATTTTATGATTGAATGAAATGTTTTCAAAACTTTCATAGCATATGATTTTCATAAGTTATATTGATTGATGCTATGTTTAGTAATCCCCATAACATCATGGATTGCTCTAATTTGGATGAACCCTAATAGGTATATTCCTTAACTCCATTTTAGAGTGATTGAGTTAATAGTCATATCCTTCAATCTCAATTGGTATATTTGTTTTATATATATTTCAATTGATATCCATGATAGATTATCCTTTTGACCTTGCTCTTTAATTATCCTATAGCTTACCCATCAATTGGTATCTTTATAATGGTAATTTGATCATATTGAGCTCTATTGTTATGTGTATCTAATTCTTTCCTTGAAGTTTACCCTCAAATGGTAAAACCATCTTCTTCTTGCTCCAAATAGTTATATATTTGTCAAAAGTTTGACAAAAGGAGAGAATGGATTGAGGGGGAGTGTAAACCTTCATAGGAAGTATTAGTTTTGATCAAATTCACCCTTGTATTGGCTCTTTACCCTTTTAGATTGCTATTCATACATGATAGCCTGTTATGAATTTCATTTTCGATTTCTTTTGTTAACAGGTGCTACTCAAAGGTATTTTCTTTGTTTCATGTGTGTAGGATCCTTTGCAATTTAATGTCAAAGGGGGGAGAGAGTGTTCAAGTTGTCTAAACGGGGAGAGAATGCATATCTTGCCAAAAAGGAGAGAGTGCATGGTCAAAGGGGGAGAGTGAAAGAAGAGAAAGCTTGGGAGCTAAAAGAAGATGCTTGGCCAATGAAAGAGAGATGAAAAGAAAGCTTGAAGAATGATCAAGTTCCAAGCATCAAGGAGAATGAAGAAAAAGACCCAGAGCCCAAGCTAAGTGAAGAAGCATCCATAGAAGATTTCAAGTCTTGTCCAGCCTAGGGGGAGCTGAAGACTTTGTGTGAAAATCAGTGTTGAATAAGGTTTGCCATCAAATTGCAAAGGGGGAGATTGTTAGGGATTTTGTATATTGCAATTTGATGGATGCATTATCATTTTAATCATCATTTGAATTTTCACACATGCATTGATTTAGAAAACCTTGAAATCTTGATTTTCTCATGCATTGTTTTTTAAATCTTGTAAATCATATGTTTTATGCATGTTTTGTTTTTAATCTTGGATGCATTTAATTTGGAAAAGAAGTTTTATAAATCAAGCTAGCTAATGGTTTTAAGAAGTTTCAAATCATTTTTGGCTTTGTATGTTTCATGATTTTAAAAGAACTTAGATTGAATTAAAATCATAATTCCAAGCTTGATTTAATGGCCCAAAGTTCCCACAAGAAAATACTTTAAATATACAATTTTTTAGGAAAAAGGTCCCAGGCCAGTGGACCCGCAGTGTGGCCGGTCGACCGAGCCCATGGACCAGGTCGACCGGCCACACTTCGCGGTCGACCGGGAAAGAGCCGTCGTGCTCTCTTTCAAACTGTCAGATTTTTGACCGTTGAAGGCCAGGTCCACCGTTGAAGTTCACACTTGCACCCAAGTCTAGCAAAGCTTTCTCTATGTGATGGTCCCCTATCTGACAAGAAATGGTAGGACACCTTGGGTCTTTGTATTTGATCGGTATTGGACAGGAAATGATTGAGCTAGCTTATTGGGCTAGAAAAGCCTTTTTGGGCACATTGATAGTCCTTTTGAAGGTGCACAGGTCCTTCAGAAATCTTGCATATGCCGGAATTTGTTGGATAGCATCAAGTAGTGGGATATTAATCCGCACTTGTTTAAATACTTCTAGCATTTTATCCAACCGAACAGTTGATTACTGGGCTTAACCTCTGTGGGTATGGTGCCTTGGGAACATAGGTCCTAGGGGTGGGCTTACTAGGTGATGGTCCAGCATTAACTAGGTTCTCTAGTTCCGATATGGGTTCAGCATTCACATTTGGTTCCTCAGTTTCTACTTTCTCACTTGATTCTTCCTCAGGTTCCTTGGGTAGTTTGACCTTGTTATCAACCTGTGTACCAGACCTAAGGGTGATTATGGATTTGATTTGTTCCGACCCTTTTCCTTTAGGATCATGAACAACTTGGCCCTTGGGATTAGGTTCGGATTGACTGGGGAAGGTTCCCTTGTCTTTGGCGCTGATGGAGTTGTCTAATTGGCCCATCTAATATTCTAATTTTGCAAGGGTTTGAATGTGGCCATTCAAAAGTTGAGTAGTAGTCTGCTGGAATTGAGCAGTACTCTGAGACAATTGGGTCGTGGTTTGAGACATGAGTTTCATGGCCTCTTCTAACAAATCTACCCTCTGGGTCAATGGATTGGGGTTGAAGTTAGGTTTTTGAAAACTGGGTGGGGCACTAACTTGAGATTGATTGGGCTGAAATTGAGTGGACTGAGATGGGCCACCCTAAGTTGGGCCTTTGGTCCAAGAGAAGTTCGGGTTGTCCCTCCAACCTGGATTGTAAGTGTTAGAGTGTGGGTCATACCTTTGACGATCATCAAAACGAGTGTTTTGATATAATGCATTCACCTCTTCTACAGACTCGGTTTGACCCAAAATTGATGGGTTAATCCCTCCATTCATGGCCTGATTATATCTTAATGACTTTAAAGTGTTTGGTGTGGGCTTTTGGTTCAGCTCTAAGGCCTCTATTCTCCTCACCAAGGTGGCCAATTTGGCCTCAGCCTCAATTTTGGGTTCAATCTTGAACATTCCCCCTTTTTCAGGAATGGTGGGTTTGATGGGCTCCTGCTTGATAGGGGCCCACTGCAATGTGTTTTCAACAGTTTCTTCCAAAAATGTCCAAGCTTCTTCTGCTGTTTTCTGTGTAAAATTCCCACCACAGAAAGATTCCACCATTTGTTTGGTTGGATAATCCATGCCTTCATACACAATTTGGACTAATTGGATTTTCTCGATTTTCTCAAAACCATGGTGGGGACACTGGATTAAAAGGTCCTTGAACTGTTCCAAATAATTGTAAAGTGTCTCCCCTTCCATTTGATGAAATTCATTGATGGCCTGCCTAATCGAAGCGGTTTTTTGCTTGGAGTAGAATTTTTTGTAAAATTCTTCGACTAGCTTGGCCCATGTAGTGATGGACCCGGCCTGTTAGGAATAAAGCCAAGCTTTAGCCTTTTCTTTTAAGGAAAAAGGAAATAATCTAAGTTTAAGGGCCTCCTCAGTCATGTGATTGATTCTCATGGTCCCACAAATGTCCTCAAATTCCCTAACATGTTGATATGGGTTTTCTTGGTCTAGCCCAAGGAATACTGGGAGCATCTGGATTATGCCAGATTTCAGCTCAAATGTGGCATTGGTCTGAGGCAGGGTGATGCAGGACGGTTGAGTTGTCCTGGTGGGGTACATATAGTCCTTCAAAGTCATGGGTGGGTCCACTTGATCAGCCATCCTAACAATTTCTTCAAAGATTGAAGACTTTCCGACAAGTATTAAGGCTAATTTGGGCTCTATCCTGACTAACCTTTTACTCTTGCGTACCCACAGTTTCTCTCTCTCAGGTCTAGAGCGCATGCATCGGGTTCAACTTGAAAAAAATGCAAGCATAATCTATCTGCAGGGCCCTAATGGTCTTACTAGATGATGCACAAGCAGTCAAGCACAAGGATTTAGCACAAGAAATTATCGTATGGTTAACCTAACACACTAGACAGCTCCTAATTGGTTTGAAGAGTGCACTAAGGCCTCCAATCCGGTCTTATGAAGCCAAATCGACCAGGTAAGTCCTTAGGATGAGTGGTGAGGTCACATGCACTTGGCAAGGGTCCCGCTTAAAAACCAAACTTTTAGAACAGAGACTGCCACCCTTTGGAGGGACAGGACTTACCTAGACATCAACTTGACCAAAAAGCGCAATTGGTGCAACCTTTTGTGGTCTTCGTCCTATCGAGCTCGAGTCCTATGGTCTCGTTTCTACTTTATTTTAATTAATGTTTAGGTTACTATGTGAGAGGTGGTTAAACCTAAGTGGGCAAGGATCTGGTGATGAAATCCAGTTCTTATCTTATTGGGGTTAATTGCCCTTAACTAAGTGTGTGTCCAATTAAATGGTGTGTCAATCAAGCATTCACACTTTGCAAAATTTAAATCATTCAAGCCCCACTTGCAAGTAAAAGATTCGTGGGGTAAAGTTTAGAAAGCCTTACAGCGGGCCCACGCTAATCCTTAAACTGTGTAAGCTTAAACTCTTTTAGCAGATTTTGCAATTCTGAGAGCAACTTGGTTGCTTAGAGCAAATCCACGCAGTTTCCTGTTTTTATGTAACTCTCCTCTTACCACGGTAACCTATCAAAAAAAAAAAAAAACTCTCATTAGTAAATCCTAAGTTAACACATCAATTCAAAATTCTATCTTATCCTAAATTTTTATTTAAATACCAAGTTAATAAAAACTCTATCCAAAGTGGATTCTAAGTTATTGAACAAATAAAAAATTTCTATCTACAAAATAAAAAAAAATCAGAAATTCTAAATTCTCCAAACAAGTATCTAGATATGGTTAGAGTTTTCAAAAAGTGTTCAATTATAAGAAATCTAATCTTATCCAATTCAAATTTTAGATTTTAAAACTCTAACTAATCTAAACAACTTAAGAGATGAAATTTTAAATTTTCCAACTACCTACTTTTAGAATTCAAAAGTTAGCATATTAATCAAAACAACTAGTCCTAAAGATTTTAAACTATCTTACTAATCCTGATCTAATCAAGACATTAGTTAAACCAATCTAAAATTATTATTTTTTGTTTTTATTTACTAAAATTTGGAATTAAAAGAAATCCTTCAAAAAAAAATTTATTTTTTTAATTAATTATTTATTCCGAAAATCCAATTAATAAAAAAAAAAAGAAAAATCAGAAAAGTCTGAAAAATTAGCAAAGTGAAATAGTAACTAATAATAATTGCAAAGAACACTACTGATTCAAATTAGATGACTAAACAACTAATGCAACCTAAATATGAGCATGCATATGAATCTAATAAAAATAAAAGAAATCAGATTTTTAACAAAAACTCAGATTTGGCTCCCCGGCAACGGCGCCAAAAACTTGATGTGAATTTAAATTTAATCTTTTAATACTGCAAGTGCACAGCTGTCTTTTTGAGACAGCGGCAAGTACAGGTTGTGACAACTTGGTCCGGGCGGCACCCTTAACCACGGGGCGTAGCGTGTCAACCACGGGCTTCAAACAGTGAGCCTCCGTTAGCACACATTGGAAATATCCATGTCCTGACCCTGGGCTTATAGGTCAAACCTCGTATTAACTTAGCATGAGGCCTTTTAAAACCGTGCGGCCCCGGAAACCGTAAGAACTCCGAAGTTAAGCGTGCTCGGGCGGGAGCAGTACTAGGATGGGTGACCTCCTGGGAAGTCCTCGCGCGTGCACGTGGGCCAAAGCGGACAATTTCATGCTGAGTTGGGCGGGGCTGTGACAGTTGGTATCAGAGCCGAGGACGACTCTATTTCCAGTGGGGGAGAATGTGACAACTTGGTCCGGGCGGCACCCTTAACCACGGGGCGTAGCGTGTCAACCATGGGCTTCAAACGGTGAGTCTCCGTTAGCCCACATTGGAAATATCCATGTCCTGACCCTGGGCTTATAGGTCAAACCTCGTATTAACTTAGCATGAGGCCTTTTAAAACCGTGCGGCCCCAGAAACCGTAAGAACTCCGAAGTTAAGCGTGCTCGGGCGGGAGCAGTACTAGGATGGGTGACCTCCTGGGAAGTCCTCGCGCGTGCACGTGGGCCAAAGCGGACAATTTCATGCTGAGTTGGGCAGGGCTGTGACACAGGTCGAATCCCACAAGGAGCACTACTAAGTTAAAATTCAAAATCTGATTTTTGAAAAGACAGATATTGGTGGAGAGGTTCCATCAACGCAACGCCGAGCTCCTGAGGATGGAGGCAGAGAAGAAGGTGTTAGATTGTATGGACTCAATCCATCAGATGATGTAATAAATTGATTAATTTCTTTATTTATCAATAATATCATGCTTTCCTTTCATTAGATGAATGGTGTTTTACTACTTAATGAACATGACCAATACATATGACATAATGGTTCATGAGATGAACTGGGTCCCATTACTATATTAGATGTGATATATGTGTATGGATGAGATCCAAACACGGGAGATGATGTAAATTTAAATTCAATCTTTTAATACTGCAAGTGCACAGCTGTTTTTTTGAGACAGTGGCAAGTACAGGTCGAATCCCGCAAGGAGTACTACTAAATTAAAATTCAAAATCTGATTTTTTTTATATCAAAGATTAATAAGTAAATGAGATCCAAGAAAAGAAACTAGAAAAAATTCAGAAACACAAACTAATCAAATATATAAAACAGATCAGAGCATCCAAAATCCATTAAGCAAGATAATTAATCCATCCATGCAATTATTCTACTATTTGTCCCAAAAATAACTCAGATCTTAAACAAATCAATGTTTTGGATCCGGAAGATTTGTCTTTTGCAAAAATCAAATTTTAAGAATAAGGTCACAACCCAAGACCTCCTTCACCTCATAAAAGAATGAAAAATCATAAGCATGACTCATCAAATTAAGCATAAATTATCAAAGGATCTCAGCCCTAAGCATAATCTATCAAAATAAGTATAAATCATCAAACTATTTTCATTAGAAATCAAAACAGAGGCTACCTAAGGCATGGAGACAGATCTATTATTCTAATAGAGCATGTATTTTGAAAGAGACAAGAAAGTAATAGAAAAATCACATAGATTAAATTAAAGATCTACTTAGCTTCATCTGTATGCTCCAATCCAGAAATCTAGCCAGCCATTGAAAAGAACTCCATAAGTAATTTCATTGATAGCATCTCCTTGTACAATTGTCTCTCAAAAATCTCTCTTCTAAAATTCCTAATTTCTAGAACAGGGCCGTAGAATACCCAAAAATAACTCTTAAATTATATTAATTATGGAAAGAAGAGAAAGAGGAGAGAGAGAGTTATGGACGTCCAAGGGAGGAAGTTATCTCTCGTATGCTACTTTTTGGTTCCTTTTATTTCTCTAGTTAGATACATTGAATCTAGACACCTTTTCTACAAATTTGATTAATCTTTATTGATAAGGTACATCTCTTATCCTTTTTATATTTGAATGAGGTGGAAGCTTCTGGAAATCTCTAGGTGGCTTAGCTAATCTTCAGATGGGGTCCCACAAGGGATGTGCAACAATTGATTATCAACGGTGTGGATTTAATTGCAATCCCGTCTAAAAATGAATATGAAACTCTCTGGGCCCATACTTTGTCAATATAGCTCTGATTTGCATGTTCTTGGGCTCCACGGATATTTACTCTGAATTAGCTTTCCAACGGTAGGTAAACGTCATCGATCTGACGGTCAGATTGAAAGTTATGGTCATTTGAAGATGTGTTATCCTGAGACAAATGAGATTAACTTCTAAAATTTGATTTGCAATGGATTCTATCTCTGCCCAACTTTCATTTTTGAAAGGACATCAGATGTGGATGGTTCAAACTATTCTTCTTTTGTTCCAATCAGAATTGTACTTTTTGAATTATCCATCAATAATTTCAAATTTTCAACTAGTGTGGACCCTGCCATGTGGGACATTTCATCTACTTGGACAGTGGGCCCTACGAGAAGTCTTCTACTGTAGTTAGGACTCTTCAACTGACATGATGAGCCATGTGGGACATTTCATCTGCTTGAACAGTGGGCCCTACGAGAAGTCTTCTACTGTAGTTAGGACTCTTCAACTGACATGGTGAGTGGACCCCTTCTTTGACTAATTTGCATATGGCTTGTGTGTGGGGTCCACATGGTGAATTCTTTAATTTACTTCAATTCAGCAATGTAGGGCCCAGGATGACAATGTGTGCTTGACCCATCCAGACAGAGTTCTACTTCAACTAGGACTCTTCGAAGAAAATTTGCAAAACATTATAAGTTAATGCAGAAAATGTATGAAAATTATGAAAATTCAGGTTCCTAGGTGAAAAATACATGAAATGATAAAATTATATGAATAATAATGCAATTCACATAATTAAACCCCTAATTCATCCTAAAATGATACGTAAATGTGCAGATTCATGAACTCAACTGGAGACAAGTGTCACAAATCTTATACTTAAATATCTTCACAACCGGTAATGAGACTGGGCATCTCATCTGATAAAGTTGCAGTAGTTTGATCATTATGAGATACTGTGATCTATCTCGATCATCAGAAAGTAAGATTCTGGATCACGGTGCTAGTACATTGGATGTATTGAAGGACCATGAGTAGCACCTTATGGAATACTGTCTCGAGTTTAAGGTCTGCTCTCATAATTCCCTAGCAATAGGCTCTCAATCTTGAGACATTGATGAACTCAAGTTTCTATCTATTCATTTGCTTTGAGTCGCCAATGAGTGAGGCCAACTGTAGGTCAACACCTCGGTGTCTTGGGTACGTGGTAGTAGGATTGTGGGAACATCCAATGGTCAAGATGGAATCTATCTACACTATCCCCTTGTGCCAATTAATGGATTTGTCATTAGTAAGTGCGCACCCATCTCGATTAAGAGTTGATTGGATGGTACTGATGATCACTGTGATTAATTAGCGCTCAAGGGTAATAAGATGTAGATTTAAATTGGTGGGACAGTTTTAGTTCAATTAATCCATGGATATTGATAGATGGACCTACTTGTGGTAATCGGGAAGTTTAGGGTCTTCATAGTAATTTATTCCTAAGTCTGGAGTGCAATTGCATTTATATAGTGGTGTTATTTGCAATTAACTGTGGGCCCGGATTGCACATGAGATGTGGGGTCGCGGTGTCTCAGTTGGAGCCAGCTTTCTATGGAATCCCTAGTGGTCCCCACGCTAGTCCAAGTTATTAGAAAGATACTAATCCTACTAAAACTCTAAGATGAAGGAATTAGAAAGTTACTATTTCTATTTGAAGTGAGACTTCTAATAGTTGTAATAGTAAGGTTACTAATTTGTGTGGAATTAAGACTTTTATTTCAATAAGTACAAGAGGAGGGAAGGAGGTTGCTTAAAGCTATAAAAGGAGAAGCAAGGGGGCTGGGACATTTACACTCTTGGATTTCACGCCCAGCCCTCCCTTTTGTGCAAGAGTTGCACATCTCTTCTAGTTCTCTTCTAGTTCTTTGAGTTTCTTGAAGGGTTTTCTCTTGAAGTTTCCACCAGTCTTCTTGAGAAGAGATGTAAGACCCCGACCCGAGCGATCCCGATTAGTGCTTAGTTAGTTGCGTGTTAATCTTGATTTGTCTTGTGGATTTGGTTTAGTGGTTTAGAATAGCTTTGGAATAGCTTTGGGGATTTTGAGTACTTTGGTATTAGTGGGGCCCTTTGGGGGTTCCCTTGTTTATGGCTTTTTGTATGCTTGAGATTTTGTATTGGTTTTCGTGATTTGTATTTCATCCCGATTTACTTGTTTTATTATTGCCTTCAACTTTCATGTTGATCCCGTTCCCGTTCGAAACCCCGAAACATGACTTTTCTAGCTCCAAGGGCAAAACAGTACTTTTACTCTAAATCTGTACCAAATTAGTGTTAATCCCGAAACCCGCGAAACATAAACTTTTTAGAAACTAGATATCTCGATGATCATTTCTTCCTTCTTCGTCGATTTCATCCGGAGCCCCGAAAATCACTATTTCAGCCCATATAGGTTTCTTGATGGTGGAGCCCACTTGTTTGGCTTATAAAAGAGAACCCTCCTCCTTCATTTTCTCTTTTCCAGCAACTCTAACTGAGCCTAGGGTTTGGTTACACTATTCTCTTCTTCTTCTTGCTTCTCCATCATCAAGCACCTCCCAAGCTTGCACCATCATCTCAAGAGATTCCATAATCTTCTTCTCCATTGCAAGGGCTCTCCATAGACACCATTTTGAAGGAAATCCCACCACTCCAAGACTCTCTTCTAGCTTGCATTGTTTCTTTGGAACACCATTTGGTAAGCTCTCTTCCTAATCTCCTAGATTAGTATTCTTCTAGCCTTAGAGAAGCTACATTTTCTATATTGGAAGCTCTCTCTTCTTCTCCATTGTTTTGACCCATTTTAGGGTTTGTTTTAGGGGTTTTTGGTAGAGCTTGTTTCCTTGACTTGCAAGAGTGCTAGGAGCTATTTTTCAGTGATTTGGGACTTGAGGCAAGTGAATGTTTTGACATTTTTACTTTTGAAAGAGTTTTGGTTGAAATGCACTTATGGTTTTACCTAAGGTTTTGATGCATTAATGACTTGTTTAGGTTGGAAATAAATGATCATATTCATGCTTGAAAGCTTGTTTTTAATCACATATGATATTGCTAATCAGGTGTGGAAACAATGTAGAAAAAAGTTGGAAAAAGAGAATGAACCCCTGCACTGCTGTAACAGAACATGGGTTCTGTTACGCAGTGTACGCGGTCGACCGGCCAATGGCGCGGTCGACCGGCGACACTGGGACAGACCCCCCTGCAGAGCAGCCTGCTGAACTGCGGGAGTCCCAGTTCTACAGTGCACGCGGTCGACCGGCCTATGGCGCGGTCGACCGAGCCCCCTGTGTACGCGGTCGACCGGCCATGGGCCAGGTCGACCGGCCCAACTGGAACCCTGCAGAAAATTGTCTTTTCCCCTATGATTAAATGGACTTTAGATGGAACTTAGGGACCCTTTTGTGGGCCCATTGGACTTCTTTTGAGAATGGTTGAACCGTCATCTCCTCACGGTTAATCCGGTCGTATCGGTGCTTAACCTAGTTCAATCTTGAACGGAACGGAACGACGGGATATCCTTTCTTTGATCTAAACGCGAAATTGGGTTGCTTGGGTATCGCGAATCCGTTTTCCCTTCGACGAATGAGCAGGTTGTACGTTACTACTAGATTAACGTCGTGCTTAGGTTCCCTTTTCAATTAGGTTTTGTTTAATTAAAATACGATTAGGGTTTGAATCCCTAAGGTGCATAAAGAGCCCGGAATGTCTCTAAACTCAAGGAGTACCAAGTGATCATCACAATAGACATACGGGGTCCTTATTCACTTGATTTATATCGAATCCCGATACTTGTCCCGTATTTCAAGAAATGTGATTTATCATTCCCGAAAACATTGGATTTGAAACTAGAGCTTTTGCTAGCCCCGACATGCACTTCCCGTTTGAAATGAAATTAGTGCTTTTAAGCACCCCGTCCCGCCCGTTTATTAAAGTGCATTAAACATGATTTGTACATGACTTGTTTTACATGATTTGACCTAAGAGTCGGCACCACTAAGCTTGGCTTTCCTTGCCGGTTTGATCGACCGACTTGGAGACCCCTTCCCGTCCCGCCAGCTGCAGTCTTGGATCCCGCTACCCGGTTATTACCGTGGTCTTGTCCCGATACCCGGTTCGCTACCGTGGTCCCGTCCCGTATTGTATTATATATGTATATGTTACTTATGTTCCATCTCCTCACTTCGGTGACTGAGACAACATCCCGTTATACTCATGTCACTTCGGTGATAGAGGACTTAGCTATGTGTGGTTGCCATCTTGTCTGTTTACCGTTTCCTTGGATACCTTACATGTTTTATCTTGCATATGTATTTGGATAAATGTTTATCTTGTTTTATGAAACTAATGCTTTGACAGGTTTAAATGATTTTCAAGGTATTTTCTATATTGCTATGTCTTTTCATTCGTTTGCCAAACCGTCGTGTTTGACACTTGATTTTGGTACTCAGGTCCCGTTGTTGGTCTTCCCGAGGAGGAGCTCGAGGTTGCGGTTGGCGAACCGCAACGACTAGTTGAGTGGCACGCTGATGATGTCATCTAGACATTCGGGTGCTTGAGTTGCGTAACACCTTTTGGGTTGTAACTAACCATTCTTTTGGGAACTTGATATTGTATTCATTGGCCTTTGTTGGCCTCTATTTTTGGGGACAATGTAATTAAACTACTTTGTTGTAAACCTTAACTTTATTTTGGGGTTATAGCTTTAATGATCATTGCTCATTTTGATACTAGTATGAGACTTGCTTTATTCTTGTATCTTGGACATGAATGTATGATATATATAGATTTGCTACACGCTTCCGCACATAAAAGAAATATTCATGTCAATGTGTTATCCTCACCGCGGACACCTGTGGGAAATCGCGTGTACGAGTGGCATCCTTCTTGATGGACTCGTATACGTTTTGTTGGTTTGGTTTCAATAAATTGGAACAATCATACATCATAGTACAACATATCATATAAATTAATCTCATTAGTGTCCCGATCCCGGATCAGGCTGCCTTGTCGAAGAGACCCGGTCCGGGGTCGCGACAGACTGGTATCAGAGCGAGACGTGTTTCAAGCAATTAAAAGAAACTAGAAATCCTAAGGACGTGGCGAGGATTCGTTAGAGTTTTCGTTAGTTAGTATCGTGTGAGCATTGTGTGACCCTTATTATATTATCTTGTGCTAACAAATTGTTTTGCAGCATCATGCCACCTCGCAAAAGGCCAGTTAATGGTAACCCTACAGCTAGTAACAGTGAACAGACAGGGCCAGTCCAGGAGGACATCCCTGAGAACCCTATGCCCAATCAGTTCCAGCAGATGATGCAGGCCATGATAGATCAGCAAAGGCAGGCCAATGAGAATCAGGCCAGATTGCAAGAGCAGATACTTAAGAAGGATCAGGATCATGCCAGAGAAATGCAAGAAATGCAGAGGCAGCTGCTAGAAGTGTTACAGAGGAGGCCTGAGCCTGTGCAAGCTCAGCCCGCTATTGTTATAAATCAGCGGGAGCACGACCCGAATGCATTATTTGAGAAATTCAGAAAGAGGGGTCCGAAAGAGTTCTTTGGGACGGAGGATCCCTTAGCTGCAGATGACTGGCTGGAGCACACAGAGAATATCTTTGAGATCTTTCAGTGCACGGGCAGGGAAAGGGTCCAGCTTGCTACATCTCTCTTCACCGGATCAGCAGACATCTGGTGGAAGACAGTGAGGGAGGAGTACAGGCAGATGCCAGAGGCAGTTGCATGGACTAGCTTCAAGCGACAGTTTGGGGACAAGTATGTGCCCCCTCACATCAGGAGGCAGAAGGCAGCAGAGTTTCAGCAGCTCGTTCAGGGCAACATGACAGTTCTCGAATACCTCACCAAATTCGAGAGATTGTCCAGATATGCTCCTGAGTTGGTGGACACGGTGGAGAAAAAGATTGCCAAGTTTCTGGAAGGCCTGAATCCCTTCATTGAGAGGGATGCTACCGGGGTTGTACCACCTACGACCTTCGAGGAGGCAGTCAAGAGGGCCTATAAATTTGAGAACTTCCACCATAAGATCCTCAGACTTCAGGGTAAGGGACCTCAGCAGCAGCAGAGTGGTCAGCAGAGGAATCATCAGCACAAGAGACAGAGGCAAGATCAGAATGTGCAGAATCCTTTGGTGTGTGTGCATTGTGGGAAGAACCACGAGAGTGCCCAGTGCCGTACCATCACTGGTGCATGCTTCAGATGTGGCTCTATGGCTCACCAGATGAAGGACTGCCCAAGGCAGAACAGGCAGCAGCAGCAACAGCAAGGGGCACAGCGTCCAACACAACCTCAGAATGCCATAGTTGTGCAGAATCAAGCTAGACCTCTTCAGCAGCAAGCCCCACAGCAGCAGTATAGGCCACAGCAGCAGCAGCAGCAAGCTCGTCAGCCGGGACAGAATCAGAATCAGCGTCCTCAGCAACAGAATAGGAATGCAGGCAGGCCACAGCAGGCTCAGAATAGGCCACAGCAGAGAGGGCAGATCTATGCTATCAACAGAGCTGATGCAGAGGCAGCAGGAGATGTTGTGGAAGGTAGACTCCTTGTTTGTGGATTCCGAGCTAGGGTTTTGTTTGACCCTGGCTCTACCCATTCTTTTATCTCCCCCAGATTTGCACAGTTGATTGATATGCATGCTAGAGATATGGATTTCCTATTGACTGTGGCTACTCCCATAGGTAAAGAAGTTGTATGTAGTACTTTTTACCATAGTTGTCCAGTCATGATAGGAGGGTTAGAGTTACCCGCAAATCTCATCTTGTTGGAGATGTTTGACTTTGATGTCATCCTAGGGATGGACTGGTTGGCAGGGTATCATGCTACAATGGATTGTTTCCATAAGACCCTCACCTTCAAGTTAGAAGAGTCACCAGCAGGAGTACTGTTTCGAGGAGACAGGGGTAATCCTAGTTCAGGGTTTATTTCAGCGTTGAAGGCTGATAGACTTCTGAAGGGTGGATGTGAGGCCTATTTGGCGTTTATCTCGGAGGATAAACGGTCCCAAGGGGTGGAGGATATCCCAATTGTTTGGGAATTCCCGGATGTTTTTCCGGAGGAGATACCAGGTTT
The DNA here is from genome assembly GCA_003546025.1 of Camphora micrantha. NCBI lineage: Eukaryota > Viridiplantae > Streptophyta > Magnoliopsida > Laurales > Lauraceae > Camphora > Camphora micrantha. The sequence goes on from QPKB01000632.1 coordinate 20,404, forward strand.
ACCACCCATTAGAGAGATTGATTTCACTATCGAGCTTCTACCAGGGACTGCTCCTATATCCATTGCACCTTACAGAATGGCTCCGGTGGAATTGGGAGAATTGAAAACACAATTGCAAGAATTGTTGGACAAAGGTTTTGTAAGACCTTGTGTTTCGCCATGGGGAGCTCCAGTGTTGTTTGTGAAGAAGAAGGATGGTTCCATGAGAATGTGCATAGATTACCGGAGATTGAATCAAGTGACCATCAAGAACAAGTATCCTTTGCCAAGGATAGATGAACTGTTTGATCAGTTGCAGGGTGCTTCCTTCTTTTCGAAGATTGATTTGAGATCTGGTTACCACCAGCTTAGAGTCAGAGAGTCAGATGTGTTGAAGACAGCTTTCCGGACTAGATATGGGCACTATGAGTTCTTGGTCATGTCATTTGGATTGACAAATGCACCAGCAGTGTTCATGGCATTGATGAACAAGATATTTGCAGAGTATCTAGATCAGTTCATAGTGGTGTTCATTGATGATATTTTGGTGTATTCCAAGACCAAGGAAGAGCATGAAGAGCACTTGAGGATAGCCTTGCAGCTTTTGAGAGAGAACCAGCTGTATGCAAAACTCAATAAGTGTGAGTTTTGGCTTGAGCAAGTAGCATTTTTGGGGCACATTATCTCCAGAGAAGGCTTGTCAGTAGACCCATCCAAGATAGAGGCAGTGGTACAGTGGGAAAGACCGAAGAATGTGACAGAGATCAGGAGTTTTCTGGGTTTGGCTGGCTATTATCGGAGGTTTGTTCAGGGATTTTCGTCGATTGCATCACCTTTGACGAAATTGACAAGGAAGAATGAGCCATATGTGTGGTCAGACAAGTGTGAAGTTAGCTTCCAAGAGCTTAAGAAGAGATTGACCACAGCACCAGTCCTTACTTTGCCATCTGGAAGCGGCGGTTTCACTATCTTTACCGATGCTTCCAACATTGGACTTGGTTGTGTGTTGATGCAAGATGGGAAAGTGATAGCTTATGGATCACGTCAGTCGAAAGATCATGAGAAGAATTATGCCACACATGATCTTGAGCTAGCAGCGGTTGTCTTTGTTGGAAATAGGTGGGCCTCGTGGATGTGATTTCAAAACTTTTGACCCACTTGACTCAGGGATCAAACGTCCACAAGGCTATTAACCATATCCAGGATGCAATCCCTCATACTCATATATCATGTACAGCAATATTACAAGCAAAACCATGCAAAATAATCTACAAAACATTAGAGAAGCAGATTATACCTTTGCTGTCCGCTTGTACTTTGATGGAGAAGAAAACAACTTTGGATCTCCAAGCCCTCTTAGCCTTCCACGCTATGGCCCGTATCAGAACTCTTCTCTAAAGGAGATGGGTGGGATCTCCTAAAGAAAACTACTAGAAGCTCTCAATGAAACTAGAAGAGAACTAGAAGGAGAAGAGAATATGTGCAACTATTGCACACTAAGGGGGCTGCACGTTTTTCAAGAGTGTGTTTATTCCAGCCCTTTGTTACTCCCTTTTATAGCATTAAGCAACCTCCTTCTCTTGTACTAATTGAAATAGAAGTCTTACTTCTACACCAAATAGTAACCTTACCATTACCACTATTAGAAGTCCCACTTCAAATAGAAATAGTAACTTCCTAATTCCTTCATCTTAGAGTTCTAGTAGGATTAGTATCTTTCCAATAACTTGGGCTAGCGTGGGGACCACTAGGGATTCCATAGAAAGCTGGCTCCAACTGGGACACGTGACCCCACATCTCATGTGCAATCCGGGCCCACAGTTAATTGCAAATAACACCACTATATAAATGCAATTGCACTCCAGTCTTAGGAATAAATTACAATGAAGACCCTAAACTTCCCGATTACCACAATTAAGCCCCTCTATCAATATCCATGGATTAATTGGACTAAAAACTGTCTCCCACCAATTTAGATCCACATCTTATTATCCTTGAGCCCCAATTAATCACAGTGATCATCAGTACCATCCAATTAACTCTTAATCGAGATGGGTGCGCACTTACTAATGATAAATCCATTAATTGGCACAAGGGGATAATATAGATAGATTCCATCTTGACCATTGGATGTTCCCATAGTCCTACTACCACATACCCAAGACACCGAGGTGTTGACCTACAGTTGGCCTCACTCATTGGTGACTCAAAGCAAATGAATAGATAGAAACTTGAGTTCATCAATGTCTCAGGATTGAGAGCCTATTGCTAGGGAATTATGAGAGCAAACCTTAAACTCGAGACAGTATTCCATAAGGTGCTTCTCATGGTCCTTCAATACATCCAATGTACCAGCACCGTGATCTAGAATCTTACATTCTGATGATCGAGACAAATCACACTATTTTTATAGTGATCAAAGCGCTGCAACCTTATCAGATGAGATGCCCAGTCTCATCACCGGTTGTGAAGATGTTTAAGTATAAGATTTGTGACAAATGTCTCCTGTGTGTGGATCTTATCCAGACACATATATCACATCTAATATACTAACGGGACCCGGTTCATCTCATGAACCATTTATGTCATTTGTATTAGTCAAGTGCATTAAGTAGTAAAACACCATTCATCTCATGAAAGGAAAGCATGATAGTTTTGATAAATAAAGAAATTAATCAGTTTATTTACATCATATGATGGATTGAGTCCATACAATCTAACAGTCTTCGCGTTGAAGATGTGGAGACATTACCTGTATGGAGAGAAATTTGAGGTTCACTCAGATCACCGCAGCTTGCAGTACCTGTTCTCACAGAAGGAATTGAACATGAGACAGAGGAGATGGATGGAGTATATCAAGGATTATGATTTCCCGATCAAATACAATCCAGGGAAGGCAAATGTAGTTGCTGATGCTTTGAGCAGGAAATCAGTAGGCATGGCAAATCTCAGTGGCACTTGTATCTTTGAGCAATTTGAGGAGTTGAGAATAGACATGCAGCCGCTTGAGAAGGGTGTCTTGTTAGCCAACATGTCAGTGTCAGAGCCTTCCTTCATCCAGAAGATTAAAGGCAGTCAGTTGCAAGATCCAGAGTTGGCCAAGATTTCAGAGCAGATAGCAGATCGTCCAGATTTTCGGATTGTAAATGGAGTTTTGTACTTCCGTGACCGTCTGTGTGTGCCTAGCATTGAAGATTTGAGGAATGATATCATGACAGAGGCTCACAGTACGAGGTATTCCGTGCATCCTGGCAGCACGAAGATGTATCAGAATT
>QPKB01000633.1:0-23647 GCA_003546025.1 Camphora micrantha
GTCGGATCCGTCACCGCCTCATCGGCCGGAGCCTCAGGCATCACCAAGTCATCATCCTCTGCAAAAAGAAAAGAAAGCAGTGGATCTAAACAAAAATATCTCAAAGAACAAAAAAAAGAGAGAAGCAGAAAAAGAAAGGGAAAAGATCATACCATCGTCGGCTTTTTCCTCTCGACTCCTCTTCTCTGGAGACTCTTCAGCATCCCGCGAGACCTCCTCATCAATGGTAAGAGGGACTTCCACTGCTTCTTATGACGGTACTGTCCTCTCTTCCTCTTGCTCCTGTGGGTCGGTTTACCTGAAGAACCTGCCCCGCTATCAAAGTCAGGCTTCTCACCAGAGTCCTCACTGGATGGTCCGCTCCTGCCAGTGGACCCCATGGAAGTCCTCCTTCGTTCCGCTTGCCTCCAAGCGTCGATCTCAGCTTCCTCCACCTCCAGCTGTCTCAGAACCTCACCAGGTACCTCTTGCACAGCTCCAGATCTGACGACATCCCGGCCCTTGAGAAAGCCTATACTATGCTTCTCTCCAGAAAGGAAGGCCAAAACCTCCTCTCGCCGGACGCCGTCTGATCTACCAAGACCCTTCCCGGAAGATTGCTTGACATTGAGCTTCTTCTTGGAAAGCCCCCGGTACACTGAGAAGCTCTCCGCGAACCATTTCGTGAAGCCAGCGGTCCGGAAAGTGGGCAGCTCAGGATAGGAAATCATGGCGGTAGTGTCCTCCGCATTGTAAAAAGCCCATGCATTCTTCCCATCCTGAAGACCCCCAAAACGCTTCACCATGCTCGAAGGCGCCCCTACAACGCCTTGGGAGAAGCCCAACTGCAACGCAAAACGAGAAGGAACATACGGCTGGATGTCAACAAAAAGATGTCGACGATACACCGTCGTACCAACACGTATGTTAAAAAGCCATCCCTTCTCTGCGTTCGTCAAAGAATAGTGTCTTCCTGACCCCGCTCTGGTGGAATCGCGGGAGATACCAAAATCAAAAGCCTTTTTCCGCAGACTGGGAGAAAGCTTGACTGAAGACTGCCCCATCTCGACGTCCCTGAACCGTCGGATCCTCAAACGGGCAGACAAAAGAGATTCGGAAACGGCTTTCCCTCTAGCCAACCGAATTATAAACGGGTCATCATACTGTGCAGCGCCTAAGCAGTGGAAGCCCGGACAGTGGTACACAAACCACGAATAGAAGATATGGGCTGAAAATACCCTATTCATAGGGAGCCCAAGCCGAACCAAGAAAGCAGCAGCCTGCAGTTCGGTACACAAATAGGAGTAAAGAGCAGGCACCAAAACAAGCTGCTCTCCGAACGCCATCTGACAAGCCGGAAAAATACAGTGCGGCCTGATGTGCGTTCCATCTCCTCCAGCAAAAATTGCCTCACCCAGCCAGTAAGTGAGGTAAACAGCAAGATCTCTCCGCAGCGCAATGTCAGGACAAATGGCGTCTGTGCTTGTAAGAAAATTCCTCAAATTTTCTTGCATAGCGGAGATCTTCTTCGGGTTCTTAGCCCTGGCTTCCTGGGACATACTCTCAGAAGCATCCCCACCGTCAAAGAAGTTGGAAGACAAAGAGCTGAGACTCCTCCAACTACTGCATCGGACTTTTGAGCCCTCCTTCTCCTTCAAAAAATCATAGAAGGCGACGAGCTGAAAGTACAGGAGCCTAAACTCCTCCGACTGCTCCTCAAGGACACTATCAATAGGCATAAACTCCTCATAGAGTTTGTCGAGGATAGGCAGCCCGGTGGTAGCGCTCAACTCCTTCAAAGAAAAACCAATTTCACCGTTCGTGACAACGAAGGTGTTGGTCTGCGGAAGGAAAGACTCCAACATGGCCATGAAGGCCTCATCGGAGAAAACGACGGTTTGCCGGAAAGCGCGAACCGCATCAAAAACCTCAGCCTCCTTCAGAATGGTGCCACCAATCTGTTAGGAATTTTGTGTATTGCAATTTGATGGATGCATTATCATCTTAGCATCATTTGAATTTTCACACATGCATTGATTTAAGAAAACTTGAAATCTTGATTTACTCATGCATTGTTTTAAATCTTGTAAATCATATGTTTTATGCACGATTTGTTTTTAATCTTGGATGTATTTAATTTGGAAAAGAAGTTTTATAAATCAAGCTAGCCAATGGTTTTAAAAGTTTCAAATCATTTTTGGCTTTGTATGTTTCATGATTTTAAAAGAACTTAGATTGATTGAAATCATGTTTCCAAGCTTGATTTAATGGCCCAAAGACCCCACAAGGAAATTACTTTGAAATATGCATTTTTGGGGGAAAATGGTCCCAGGCCCGGGTCGACCGCGCAGTGTGGCCGGTCAACCGGCCCAAGGGACCCGGTCGACCGGCCACACTGTGCGGTCGACCGGGCAAAGAGCCGTTGGGCTTCTTTTCAAACGGTCAGATTTATGACCGTTGAGCCCGGGTCGACCGCCCAGTGTACCAGGTCGACCGGGGACACGCCAGAAGTGACTTTTTGGCTATAAAATGAGTTTCATTCCCTTGTAAATGTTGTTGATAAAAGAAGAAAAAGGAGCCTTCCTTGAGGTGTTTGGAGGCAAGAAAAAGGGGAATGAAGTAAGAGAGACCAAGGGGTCATTACTGAAGCTAAAGCTTGGATTAATGAAGTTAAATCTCTAAGTAAGCTTTACTTTTATTAATCATATGTTATATGCTTTGTTTAAATTATTGGTAAATGATTTTTAGCATGATAACTATGATGTGTTGAATCCATCACTTCTCTTAATCTTTGATTTAAGTTGGATTAGATTCTTCACCCTTGATTTCAAACCAAGTTTGTTTTAAAACTTTATAAAACATGTTTTGTCAAATCTTTTGATTTCTTTTGTAACATGTTTCATTTACTTGGTTGAATCATTTTGTTGTCTTCATTCATTTGAACTTTAGTTAAACTCTTGTTTTGAAAACAACATAGCACATGCATCACATGTTTAGTCTTAAATAGTTTCATACAACTTGTGAACCTTTGATTTTTATATCATCAACAAGTTAGTATTTATACATGTGATTTGCATTTCACTTCAATCAAATCTTTGTGAGCTTTAAACTTTAAAATGCATTAAGCATACATTAATTGAGCCTTCATTTTAACTTGATTGAAGTTATCACACACACACATCATGAACATACACATTTGCATTCATATAGTGTTTGTGTGAGTTAGATTTTCAATTTCATATCCGCCTAATTAAGAGGCATATTAATTGAGCTTAAATTGTATCTCTTTGAGTGTTTGTATAGACACTTCTTTGAGAAGAAATCTTCATCTTGTAAAGGTTATTGCTTAGCCTAAGAAAAGCATTGTGTAAAGGTTATTGCTTAGCCTAGAAAAGCATCTTGTATAGGTTGTTGTTAAGCCTAGAAAAACAACATTGTTAGGTTATTGCTTATCCTTGGAAAGCATATTGTAGAGGTTATTGCTTAGCCTTTTTCAAAAGCATAAATAGTGGAAATCCGGTGGGGTGTTGAGACACAAGCCGGTAGTGGATGTAGGCATTGAGGCCGAACCACTATAAATCATTGTGTAGTGGTGTTTGCTTTGTGGTGATTATTTTGTTTAAGCTTCCGCATATTGTATGTTAATCATCACATGTGACTAGTTGTTTGTTAAGAAATTAAAATTGGCCATAATTAGTCATTAAGTGTAGCTCACCCTATTCACCCCCCTCTAGGGTTAGGATCCCGGACTTTCACAATTTGCAGGATGTGATCAGTCCATGACTCCCAGCCTGAGTCAGCACTGAAGCGGCCGCGAAGCCGAAAGGGGTTCACCCAATTACTGCCGTCACCGCTAAAAATGCCAAGGCCCACCGGTCTCAAATCGACCGATGGATGATCAGAAGCTTGGTAACCGTTGGCTGGCATCAACATGTCCATACGGACAGGCGACTTCTCTGCATAACAGGGAGGGCCGCCAACAAAAATCCCGGTCTTGACCGCATTGGTCCTCTTCACCCGGCTTGGAGGATCTTCTCTTTTAGAGCATGTGGGAGAAAGACTCATGATCGAGATAGTGCGATCAAAAGTCGATCGGGTAGAAGTAGTTCTCTCCTCACCATCAGCTGTGTAAGAGAACTGAAAGCATCTCCTTTGGAATGACGAGTCATCAGGGACAGCGTCACCAAAGAAAAAGGTAGGCTTGGGCACAACGCTCTGATCGTCCATGATCCAAGGACGATTGCTTGCCATAATTTTATAAAACTCCTCATCCTTGAGAGCGATCAATCGCTGTCTCATCTCATCTCGGTTGAGCGAGTCGCATTCTTCCAAGTTCGTCTCCACATAACGGACTTCTTCCCAAGCCTGTTGAACGGCCGCATTGGAAGATCTGGCAGATCGGCGAGGTGCATCAGTAACAAGGCCCTTACCCTTGTTCGTTCTGGAGGAACCACCTGCAAAAGTCAGAAAGGAAGAAATCAAACACCAAATGACAGAATTTTGCTATAAAAAAAAAAATCCTAGCGAAATTTTGGCATGGTTCCGGGGCAATTTCGAAGAAAAGGGAGGCACCCCGAAAAAGAAAGGAAGCTTGAAGATGAGCTCAACATTGCTGCGAGCTCATAATCAATGAAGGGTTCTCGAAGAAGACTTGAATTCAAACATTGCTGTGAGATCAAGCCTTTCTTCTCAAATCTCCACAAGATCAGAAAAGAGCTCAACATTGCTGCGAGCTCAAAATTCCAAAATTTGCAAAGCTCCTCGAAATTCTACGAGACTGGAGAGGTGGGCTCAACATTGCTGCAAGCTCCAAAAATCCCAAGACTTGCAAGAAAATTCGAGGTATGCATCATCATGCTCCCAATTCCATTTACCAAAAATCATGCATAAAATCATCATGCATTAGATGCTAGGAAAACTTTGGCAAAAGTTTGACCAATTCCAACCCAATTTGGTCAAAACCAATCAAACTTTGTCTAGGTCAAAATCCATGTTGACTTGACCTAGAAATTCTAGCCTTTTATCTTGATGCATTTAAAAAAAAAAGAGAAGAAAAAAATGCATGATCATCTTGAATTGCATAAACCTCATATCATGGTGAGCAAAAAAAAAAAGAACAAAAAAAAACCTCTTCAAAAAAAAAAAAAAAAAGAGAGAGAAAAAGGGGTTGGCCCATGGGACGTGGCCCACAGGCCACGTGGCTGTACGGCCAGGTCAGTACGGACCTGTCGGTACAGCACAAAAAAAAAGAGGCGAAAAAAAAAGGGGAAGAAATAAAAAAAAAAGAAAAAAAAAAAAGCAGAACGTGCACAAAAAAAAAAAAGAAAGAAAGCACGTGGAAAAAAAAAAACACAGAAAAAAAAAAGAGGAAAAGAAAACACGTGAAAAAAAAAGAGAAAAAAAAATAGAAAAGAAAAGAAAAGAAGAAGAAAAAAAAAAAAAGAAGAAGAAGAAAAGGAAACTTTCCTACATCTGCATGGGGTTTTTCTTGGAAAAAGAAGACCTACTTGAAGCCATGGAGAAGAAGGAGAAGAAACTTGAAGATCCTCGAGAAATTCTTTATCTTGGAGCACTCTTGAAGGTTTTTTGCAAAAAGAAAGCAACAAGAGAAAGAAAACCCATCTCCATTGCTTTTATAGAAAAAGCAAACCAAAAGAGGAAAGGAGGAGAAAAGCAAGGAGGTAAGTGCTAAAAATTAGCAAACTTCCTAAAAGAAAGGGAGATTTGAGATATTCGTTAGGATTTTTGTATTGCTAATTTGATGGAAAGCACTATCTCTTTCAGTCATCTAATCACACACACGTTCAGCTTAGTCTGGACCTTGAAACCCGGACCTCAGACTTGAAAATGCTATTGATTTTCAAAAACTTCATCCTACATGTTTTTAGAACTCAAATTGTAATTTCGAAAACCTAAGTTCTTCGTGCATGATTTTGAAAAATCAAGTTTGAAATCAAGGTTCTTGTTTTGCATACATATTTTATTTTTAGAATCCTATTAGTATGCATAAATCATATTGGCTAAGAGTTCATTTTTCAATAAATCAATTTCTCAAAATTTCAACTGAACTCAGCTTTGGCCTGTGTAGCCGGTCGACCGCGCCTCCCACCCGGTCGACCGCGCACACTAAAAACAGGGTCTGAAAAATCTGTCATTTTTGTCTCAGACCCTGTGTGGCCGGTCGACCACGCAGTTGGGCCGGTCGACCGGGCTTATAGCCGTTGGGCCAATATGACCGTTGGACCCGGTCGACCGCGTGGGCTTGGGGTCGACCGGGCCAACTAGCCGTTGGGCAGTCTTTTTGTATCAAAGCCCATTCTTTTCCTTTCTTTAAAATGGCAGTTGGGATGCAATTTTTGAATTTTTTTGAAGCCTAAAGAAGAGGGATAAGCTAGGATAGCTAGAGGCTAATTGGAAATCAAATGTTTGAGATTTAAAGAGGTATATCTTTTAAGTTAACTTTGATTTTCATTCCATTTAAATTCATGCATGTTCAAATCTTTGTAATTTCATATTTGCATGATTTCTAGCCTTAGTTGAGATGTTTTGCAAACACAATATAACCTTGGAATTCTAGTTTGTTTTGCAAACATCCTCATCCCAATTACATGTGTTTTTATACTTTAAAACATCATACAACTTGTGTAACATGTCTTTCCAAGTTGTTTGATTTCTACATGTGATTGGTTTATAACTTCAATCATCATTTTCAATGTTTAGATTTTCAAATGCATCAAGCATTCATTTGTGAGCTTCTTTTTAGAAAATGATTGAAGTAAACATTCATACACTTTGAGCACACACCTTTGCTATTTGTGTGTGTATGTTTTGTTCTTGATTTAAACTTTCATATCAGCCTATCTAGAGGCAAATATTTTGAGCTTAAATTGTATCTCTTTGAGTGTTTATGTAGACACTTCTTTGAGAAGAAATCTTTATCTTGTTAAGGTTATTGCTTAGCCTAAGAAAAGCACATTGTAGAGGTTATTGCTTAGCCTTTGAAAAGCATCTTGTAAAGGTTATTGCTTAGCCTAGAAAAGCACATTAATAGGTTGTTGATTAACCTAGAAAATCATCATTGTAAAGGTTTTTGCTTAGCCTTTTGAAAAGCATAAATAGTGGAAATCCGGTGGGGTGTTGGAACACAAGCCGGTAGTGGATGTAGGCATTGAGGCCGAACCACTATAAATCTTTGTGTAAGATTGTATGCTTGTGGTGATTTCTATTGTTAGCTTCCGCATCTTGTTTGGTAAATCATCTTGTGACTAGTTGTTTTTCATTAAAGTTAAAATTGGCCTTGATTAGTCATAAAGTGTAGATCACCCTATTCACCCCCCCCCCCTCTAGGGTTAGGATCCTGGACTTTCAATATTCTCTCCTAAAGAGGAGATTCTTGAGAAATTCTCTCCAAAAAGAAAGGGGATTTGAGAAACTTTCTCCCAAAGAGAGAAACTTTAAGAAAATCTCTCCCAAAATTAAGGAAACTTGAGAGATTCTCTCCAAGTAAGGATATTTTTAGATATTCTCTACACAAAAGGGATATTTTTAGATATTCTTTACAAAATGACACCACATGAGATCTAAGCCATTCTTAAAAGCTTAAGGTCCCATGGGTTAGCCCATATGAGCCAGGTTTGACCACCTAGGCACTAAAAGTGGCTTTTAATCAAAATTTCTCTTATCAAGAGCATACAAAAAATGGTTCCATGCCTCTCTTGAGTTGATTGGACCATACAAAAATTCCAAGCTTCATGGGCTTCCAAAAGAAACCCAAACCATCCAACCCCATGCACCAAATCAAGCCACAATCTTGAAATTGACATTCCGCAAAAAACCAAACCACTCCAACGGACCCAAAATTGTCCCAAAGAGTGACCAAAAACCAAACCATGGTCCCTAACTTGCCACATACAGCTTGTTAGGTCACAAGACCGAAACCAAAAACCAAAATCCCGACCCCCTAACTCGCCACATACAGCCTGTTAGGTCACAAGGTCAAAAAACCAAAAAAACCTTCTTAACCGCCTAATGTGCCACATAAAGCCTTTAGGTTCACAAGGTTAAAAGGGAAAACCCAAAACCAAAAACCCATATCCAAATGTCATTTCAAAATCCTTGCCTTGAGATGGTACATGACCCCTCTCATTACCGCGAAATCCCTTGGAAGCTCAAAAAGCAACCCCATCAAAAGAAAAAAGCTTAAGACTCTTGGTCAAGCAAGAAGATCTCCTTCAAATTCTCTTCGAGGCACATCGACTGCTAGAGCTGCACACCTCGTCGTTGTACCTCGAGGGGGCATTTGTTGACACCAAAAATGTCACTATGTCCTTTCAACACCAAAAGCTACATGGAGACACATCCTGCCATAAATAGGAAGGCGCCACTTCAAGCACCAGATCTTGTCAGAATCAAACAAAAACTGCAAGATCCTTCAAAGCAACCAAAAGAGGGGTACACATAAAGTTTCAGGCCATTTCAACATCATTTGGCCTAACTTCACTCCTCCGACAGCCAGACGGGAGCTCCCGGCAGCGACAGTGTCGAAGACTTCAAAACTTCGATCAGAGCCTACGGATGGTCTCAGAATACCTCCAAAAGGCCCCCTGCCAAATTTCAAGTCAAACGGACGACGTTTGACCCTTCATCAACTCTCGGGACGCAAAAACAGGCCTACTAGCGGCGGAGCACCCCGGAATCATGGCATCAAAATTGGAGCTAATGGATCATCTCAAAATGACTCTAATAGGTCCCCTGTCAAGTTTTAGGTCAAACGGACATCGTTTGGCCTAGTTTCAAAGCTCGGCATTGTCCTCGAGGTGAAATCAAGGCGAGCGTTTGCGGGACCCCAAAAGGCTTCAAAACTCAAACCAAAGCCCATGGTTGGTCTTACTTACTACTCAGGAGGCTCTCTGTCAAATTTCAGGTCAATCGGACATCGGTTGACCACAAGTCAAAGCTCGGCATTTCTCTCATGGCGAAATCAAGGCGAGCATTTGCGGGACCCCAAAAGGCTTCAAAACTCAAACCAAAGCTACGGTTGGTCCTAGCTACTGCTCAAGAAGTTCCACGTCAAATTTCAGGTCATTCCGACATCGTTTGGCCTAGTTTCAATGCTTGACAAAAAATCGGCAAAACCGCACAACAAAGTCTTCGGCTTTCCAGAAAAATAGGAAACTTTGTGCTCCGATTTGCGTGGCTTCTCGTCGGGTTTTCTTCAAGAGAATCAGGCCAATAAATGAGGGGAAATGTCAGGAAAAATACAGAAGAAAAAACAATGAAAAAAGATCGAAAAACGGCGACCGAAAGGCGGCCAAAAAATGGGCCCAAGGCCCATGGTCGCCGGCGACCTTGAACCATGATCGCCGGCGACCATGGGTGCATGGTCGCCGGCGACCATGGAAATCCGGCGACCCAAAAAATTGCCGGAAGACCTTTTTTCGGGTCCTTATCGCATTTCGAGTTGATTGGCCCCTGTGATTTTTCCAAAATCTGATTTTTCGTGCATGAAATCCGTCGATCTTCGTCAACATCACGGATTTGCCGCCGAAATCATTGGATGATCATTAGATGCCTCGAAATCGCCAACCGGCCGACAAAGAAAGCACACTTTCTGCCCGCCCGATCGTGAAATCGACAGGACAGATGTTGCCGGCACGTTGACATTAATCAATGTCTGAAATTGCATCGCCATTCGACATCAAACAACATGTGGATCCACCGGCGGTCATTGCAAGAAGAATTCCAGAAGACGCGGCGCGGCCCGCGACTCTTCAAGCGACTTGGCGACCAATTAATGAGGTTAAATGATCCGTTTTATGACAAGTTAATGCGGTCATTAATTCATTATTTTGGACGGCCCAATCAAAAGCAAGCAAAGGGGAGTTACAAGTCAAAGGATTTATGGCATTAAAGCCATGAAACTCCTCCCATGATGGGGATTAAAAGCAATTAAAGGCTCATTATTCTCCATCGGCCAATCAGATTCAAGGAAAAAGGAGTTACAAAACAAGTAATTTAAAAACTTGTAACTCCTCCCATTATGAGTATTAATGCATTCAATGCTCATAAACCCTCCTAAATGGCTACCAAAGGCCTATAAATAGGAGGGCATTCCAAAGGGAAAGGATCTAGCTCTCGCTCTCCCCCCGACGAAGACGAAAAAAATCCAGAGAATTACCCAGAAAATCCAGAACTCTTGCAACTCTGCTGCAAAGACCACCAAAAGGTGATTGAAGCACCCTTGGGGGGCCACCCCCCCCTCCAAGGACCTCCCTTCTTCTACCAACATGGCTAAAACGTGGCTTTTCAGCCCGTTTACTTAGCTTTTTATCGGATATAAGACCTTCTCTTGGTCTTTGTCCTTTAAAAATCTGAGGTTAAAAGGCCAAGCCAAGAATCCAAGCATCGTGTTCTCATCTGCATGGACGATGGAGGAGCCCATACATGACTCGCGACCGTCGATCTGAACGTGTCCCCACAATCGAATGAGAAGTCAGATTCCTTTTCTTGATTTCTATTGTACTTTATTTTTCTTTTAGAGACAAAAATCACAATTCTTGCCTTTCATAATGGATAAGATTTGTAAATCACCTTTTACGGCAAAATCGCCTGTTACGGCAAACAAATGAAATCGCCTTTCACGGCATATAAAAAAAAACCTTTTGTCTCTTTTCTTAAAATATGTGTGCAATGGAAAACTAGAAAAAGTTTCATTTCCCCTTTCTACTTGTGAAGGTGGATCTTCGGATCACCATTCCTAAATTCCAAGTAGAAAAGTGAAATTGGCATACCCGTACAAAAAAAAAGAAAGATGTTGTTACCCTTTACTTTTCTTCTCCTCCCCTCCGCCGTACCCCGAAAGACCCGAGGCGGAGGCAGTGGGAGAGAGGGAAGAATCAGGTCCATCAGAGCTTGAGGAGGCGGTCGGCGAACCGCAGCGTCTAGTTGAGTGGCATGCCGATTATGTCGTCTAGACATTCGGTTGCCTAGTGACATAACATTTTTGGGATAGAAACTAACCATTCTTTTGGGAAACTTGATACTTTATTCATATTGGCCTTTGTTGGCCTCTATTTTTGGGAACAATGTAATTAAAATATATTGTTGTAAACCTTAACTTTCTTTTGGGGTTATAGCTTTAATGATCATTGCTCATTTTGATACTAGTATGAAACATGTGTTAATTGTTGCTATCTTGGACATGAATGTATGAAATAGATTTGCTACACGCTTCCGCACATAAAAGAAATATTCATGTCGATGTGATATCCTCACCGCGGACACCTGTGGGAAATCGCGTGTACGAGTGGTACTCTTTGGTAGACTTGTATACGTTTTGTTTTGGATTTAATTTAATTCATGCACAATCATACATATTAGTCCCGATCCCGGATTAGGCCTGCTTTATTTTGGGAGCCCGGTCCGGGGTGGCGACAAGGAGATGCAACATAAGTAACATATATATATAAATACATAATATAATATGGGACATGACCACGATAGCGAACCGGGCATCGGGAACCACAGTAGCAATCCGCGGCATCGAGAAAAGACCACAGTAATAACCGGGTAGCGGGTCCAAACTGCAGCTGGCGGGACGGAAAATGGTCTCTAAGTCGGTGGATCAGACCGGCAAGGAAAGCCAAGCTTAGTGGTACCGACTCATAGGTCAAATGACAAATCAAAACATGTATAAAACATATCAAGTGCATATATGTAAACAGGCGGGACGGGATGCTCAAAGGCACAAGTATCACTTTATTCGGGCATGTATAAACGGGCTAGCAAAATGCTAAAATACACTTTCAATACTTTCGGAAATGATAAATCATAATTCAAGAAATTCGGGACAAGTGTCGGGATTCAAGATAAATCAGGTGAGTAAGGACCTTGTATGTCCATTGTAATAATGACCTGGTACTCCTTGAGTTTGGAGACATTCCGGGCTCTTTATACACCTTAGGGATTTTCAAACTTTTAATTGAACTTCAAAACAAACGGAACTTCGAAAGAGATCCTAAGTACAATGTTAACCCTGAAGCATCGTACAATCTACTCAGTCACCGAAGGGGATAGGATTTGCGATACCCAAACGTACAAACTTCGTGTATAGTTTATAAATGGGGTATCCCGTTGTCCCGTACCGTTCAAGATTGAATTAGGTTAAGTCCCGATACAACCGGACTAACCTCAAAGAATGTCGGGTCAAACAATCTCACAATAAGTCAAGTGAGTCCAATAAAAAGGGTAACCAAGTTCCACCCAAGTCCATTTAAGAATAGGGTAAAAAAAACCACTTCCCAGAATAGATTCACAGTTGGCCCGGTCGACCTGGCGCTAGGCCGGTCGACCGCGCACACTGCAGTCCCGGTCGACCCGAGGAGGTCAGGTCGACCCCTCTCATGCATGCCCGGTCGACCGGCAGTCGTAAGTGAAAAAGAGGGAATAGTGTTTTGGTCAGGTTCTAGAGAACCTGACCCAGTGTTGCCGGTCGACCGAGCTCCCTGGCCGGTCAACCGCGTGAACTGCGTAACAGAACCCAGGTTCTGTTTTCTGCAGTGAAATGGATAAAACAAACTAGCAAGATTCACTAATGTACATTTATTTCAAATCTAAACAAGCCATTAATATCACAAGACATATGGTGAAATCATCAATGCATTTCATAAAACTCATTCAAAGCTAAAATTATCAAATCATGCACTTGTCTTGGGTCTCTAATCAATGGAAAACAAGCTCCTAACCACACTTGCAAGCCAAGATCACAATCTCTAAAAAAACCCCCAAAACAAACCCTAAAATGGGTCAAACCAAGCAATAAGAAGATCTAGAGAGCTCCCAATAATGAAAATGGAGCTTCTCAAGGACTATGAGAACTCAAATTTAGAAGATTAGGGAGAGAGCTTACCAATAGGTGCTCTAAATGAGCAAGACAAGCTAAATATGGATCTTAGAGAGAAGAGATTTCTTCAAAAATGGTACCAATGGAAAGCCCTTAAGGTGGTGAAGGAGATGATGAAGTCTTTTTTTATGTTGGTGTAAGCTTGGTAGTGTCTTGATGATGGAAAAGCAAAAAGAAGAAGAAAGGAGGCAAGAAAACCTAGGCAAGAGAAAGTTGCTGGAAAAAGGAAAAGGGAGGGGAAGAGCTCTCTTTTATAAGCAAGACAAGTGGGCTCCACTAACTAGCAATCTTGTTGGGCTGAAATAGTAGTTCTCGAGACCTCGGATGAAAACGACGAAGAAGGAAGAAATGATCGTTGAAATTTATACTTTCCAAAAAGTATATGTTTCACGGGTTTCGGGAATATCTAGTATTGGGTACAGATTAAGTGTAAAAAGACTGTTTTGCCCATGAAGCTAGAAAAGTCGAGTATCGGGATTCGGGATGGGAACGGGATCAACATGAAAGTTGAAGGGATTAACAAAATAAGTAAATCAGGATAAAACACCAAATCAAAAGAATCTTGAGTAAACCCCCAAGTACACGCAAGTTATAAAAAGGAACCCCCAAAGGGCCCCACTAATCACAAAGGCACTCAAAATTTCCAAAGCTATGACAAAGCTATTCTAAACCAACTAAACCAAAATCCACTAAACAAGTTCAAGACTAACACGCGACTTAATTAGTACTAATTGAGGTCACTCGGGTTGGGGTCTTACACAAGTTACGTAACTTTTTGGGTTAGGATTAACCATTCTTTTGGGATTGATACTTTGGTTATATTGGCCTTTGTTGGCCTCTATTTTTGGGGAATGTAATTAAATGATCTCTGATGTAAACTTTAACTTACTTTTGGGAAACAACTAATAATCATTGCTCACTTTGATATTCTGTTATATAAATGTGTTATCAGTCATGGTATTTTGGATTTGAAGGTATGAATTAGATTTGCTACACGCTTTCGCATTCAAAGAAATATTCATGTTGTTGTGAAATCCTCACCATGGACACCTGTGGGAAATCGCGTATACGAGTGACATCTTTTTACCGACTCGTATATGTATTAATTAAAATAAATTCATGGTATGGATTACTTATCATTCATCCGTATGTCCACCATTAAAAGAAAATTCAATAGGTCCTGATCCCGGATTAGGTCGGTAACCCGGTCCGGCGTCGCGACACATACAACTTAACAAATCTCCACCTTGGCGAACATTGAAGCTGATCCTCATGCATAAAACATGTCTCACCGTCTCCACCTACCCCTTAGGGCACTCTGGTACTGGGCACACCGATCAAATCCAAGCAATGCTTGAACTTGAATTTAACCCATTTCTTCATGAATGCACTAAATCGCTTGTACCATTGTCCAGAAGCTTGCTTCGACCCGTACAATGATTTCTTCAAACTGCATACATGATCAGGAACATTAAATTGCATTCTATCTGCACTAGAAGCTCCTTCCTCTTCCTCGTAGAACCGCTTGCATCCGATGGCCTTATTTTTCTCATCTAGAGACTCCGTCTCTTTAGTCATAGTTGCCGCCTGTTGACTACTTTTCAGCCCTTCCATTAATTCAAGACACTCAGTTGTCAATGCGTATGCAACCATATCATCACGGCCATTGTTTGATGTCGATGCGTACATTGTCATATCCTCGAAATCGTATCTAACTGGCGGTTTCGTTTCTCTCTACAGTCTAACAGTCTACAGCATATGCAGCTCGGTCCGCTGCATCTGCTGCATGGTCTGACTATCCCTTGTATCCCAGGAGGAGTCGGATGCACTCTCCTTCCTCACTAGGATGTCTAACTCCACCTGAACGGTATCACTGCTGCTACCTACTTTTGTCTTCTCCACCTGCTTTCTCACTTCGAGTAAAGCATCCTTATGAAATGTAACATCCCTGCTGATGATAAATCTGGGTGAATCTTGATCGGTACACCATAACATGTATCCTTTCACCCCCAAAAGCATATCCCACCAAGATGCACTTCACAGCTCTTGGTTCTAACTCATCGATTTTCACACGAGCATAAGCCAGACAACCGAGGATCCTCAAGTTAGAATAATCAGCTGGATTACCTGACCACATTTCTTCCGGTGGAGACCTATTTGTCAAGTAACCTGCAACATTTACTACCTCAGCCCAAAAGTCCTTGGACAATCCTGTAGTAAACAACATACAACGAGCTCTTTCCAAGATCGTTCTGTTCATCCTCTTTGCAACTCTATTCTGTTGTAGAGTTTCTGTAGTGGTGTAATGCCGAACTATGCCATGATCTTTGTAATAGTTCTCAAACTCTATCGTTTTGTACTCCTTGCCAAAATATGTCCTCAACTTCATCACCTTCTTACCAGTCTGTTTCTCAACCATTTCCTTCCATCACTTGAATGTAACAAAGGTCTGATCCTTTGTCTTCAGAGTATAAACCCAGAGTTTCCTTGAATAATCATCAATAAAAGTCAGCATAAACCGGGACCTACCCTTGAAGTAAACCTTAGAAGGCCCCCATACATCTGAACGAACATAATCAAGGATACCTTTCATGCGATGAATACCTGTCTTGAAATTAACTTTTCAATGCTTTTCGGGGATGCATCTCTCACGGAAATCCAACTTGCCTGTCTTTGTGCCACATAGCAAATTTCGATTGCTTACTATTGTCAATCCCTTCTTACTCATGTGACCCAAACACAAGTGCCATAAGCGCGTTGAGTTAGATTCATAGTTATTTGAGGAAGACACTGCAGCTCCACCCATAATAGTATTTCCGAACAAAACATACAAGTTTCCAACTCTATTGCCTCTCATAAGAACAAGAGCATCGTTCACAACCTTCATATTGACACCAGAAATGTCACTTTGCCTCTTCACATATTCTCAACATCAAAAAGCCACATGGAGCCGCATCCAACTACAAACAGACAATGCCGTTTCAAGCATCAAATCTTGTCAGAACCGAACAAAATCTACAAGATCCTCTGGCAGCTGAATAGGTGCTCCTGGCGGCGATATTGTCGAAGACACCAAAACTTCGATCAGAGCCTACGTATGGTCCTAAAATACCTCCAAAAGGCTCCGTATCAAATTTCAAGTCAAACCGACAACGTTTGACCCTCCATCAACCCTCAAATAGTAAATTCAAGCCTCATGGAGGCGAAAACTACTGAGGCCATCACTCATCAAACAGAGCACATGCGTGGCTTCAACATGCTTCCAAAGGGTTGTACGTAAAATTTCAGATGATTCTAACGACGTTTGACCCAACTTTGATGCTCGAAAACAAAATCAAGCCTCCCGGTGGCGGAGCTTCTCGGGACCATAACATCCAAATCGGAGTTGATGGATCATCTCAAAATGACTTCAATAGGCTCCTCCTTAAATTTTAAGTCAATCGGACATCGGTTGACCACACATCAAAGCGCAGCATCTCCCTCACAACAAAATCAATTCCACTGGCAACGGGACCCCACGCGGCTCCAAACTCAAACAAAAGCCCATGGTTGGTCTTATCTACTAGTCAGGAGACTTCACCTCAAATTTCAGGTCATTCCGAGATCGTTGGACCTAGTTTTGGCTTTTGACGGCAAATCGGCAGCTCTGCGCGACAAAGTCTGCAACTTTCCCTGAAAATCGAAAACTTTGCACTCCAATATGCAAGGATTCTCCTCAAGTTTTCTACAGGGAAATCAGGCTAAAATATGTATAAAAATGTCAGAAAAAATGCCGAAGAAGAAAGAATCGAAAAATCGGAGAAACAGCCAAAAGACAACAACCAAAGGGGAAAAATCCCCCATGGTCGTCGGCGACCCTAGGTGCATGGTTGCCGGTGACCCTGGAAATCCGGGTCGTCGGATTTCCGCCAAAAGGGCCGTTTTCCAGCCCTTTTCACGTTTTGAGAATTCTGGCCCCTGTAGTTTTCCGAAAATCTAATTTTTGGTACTCGCAATCAGCTGATCTTCACCAACATCTCGGATCTACCATCAAGAGCATGTGATCATCATTGCACGCTTCAAAATCGTCAACCGGCCAACCGAGAAAGTACATTTTCTGTCGACCGATCGAGAAATTGACAGGACAGATGTTACCGGTCCACTGGTATCAATAAGTGTCTGAAGTTGTATCGCCATCCAACATCAAATAACATGTGGATCCGTCGGCGATCATCGGCGACCACTTAATGCTGTTAATTGACCCGTTTTATGACAAATAGTTGCGGTCATTAACTCATTATTTTGGACGCCCCAATCAGAATCAAGGAAAGATGAGTTACAAATCAAAGCAATCATGGCATTAAAACCATGAAACTCCTCTCATCATGGAGATTAAAGTAGATTAAATACCCATCATTCTCCATGGACCAATCAAAAGCCAAGAAAAAGGAGTTACAAAATAAATGAATTAAAACTTATAACTCCTCTCATCATGGAACATCAATGCTATCAATTCTCCCATCATGGAGCATCAATGCCATCAATGCTCATAAACCCACCCCATGGCTACCAAAAGCCTACAAAAGGGGGTCATTCCAAGAAGAACGGATCCAAAAATTCCAAGAGAGGATCCAGAAATCCAAGAATCAGACACACACAAAGAGGAGAGAAATCCAAGAAGAAAAAAAAAGCCCTGTTACTTTGAAGAAATTCTACTGCAACAAACACCACAAGGTTATTGAAGTCCCTTAGTGATGGACCCGATTCCTTCCCTCTCTCCCGCTGCCTCCGCCCCGGGTCTTTCGGGGTGCGGCGGAGGGGAGGAGAAGAAAAAGGTAAAGGGTTTCAACATCTTTCTTTTTTTTTGTACGAGTATGCCAATTTCACTTTTCTACTTGGAATTTAGGAATGGTGATCCGAAGATCCACCTTCGCAAGTAGAAAGGGGAAATGAAACTTTTTCTAGTTTTCCATTGCACACATATTTTAAAAAAAAGAGACAGGGTTTTTTTTTAATGCCGTGAGAGGCGATTTCATTTGTTGTCGTGAAAGGCGATTTTGCCGTAAAAGGCGATTTACAAGTCTCATCCATTATGAAAGACAAGAATTGTGATTTTTGTCTCTAAAAGAAAAATAAAGTACAATAGAAATCAAGAAAAGGAATCTGACTTCTCATTCGATTGTGGGGACACGTTCAGATCGACGGTCGCGAGTCATGTATGGGCTCCTCCATCGTCCATGCAGATGAGAACACGATGCTTGGATTCTTGGCTCGGCTTTCTAACCTCAGATTTTTAAAGGACAAAGACCAAGAGAAGGTCTTATATCCGATAAAAAGCTAAGTAAACGGGCTGAAAAGCCACGTTTTAGCCATGTTGGTAGAAGAAGGGAGGTCCTTGGGGGGGTGGCCCCCAAGGGTGCTTCAATCACCTTTTGGTGGTCTTTGTAGCAGGGTTGCAGGGCTTCTGGATTTTTTGTCTTCTTCGGGGGGAGAGCGAGAGCTAGATCCGGATAGCACCCTTTTTTTTCTTTGGAATGCCCTCCTATTTATAGGCCTTTGGTAGCCATTTAGGAGGGTTTATGAGCATTGAATGTATTAATGCTCATAATGGGAGGAGTTACAAGTTTTTAAATTACTTGTTTTGTAACTCCTTTTTCCTTGAATTTGATTGGCCGATGGAGAATAATGAGCCTTTAATCGCTTTTAATCCCCATCATGGGAGGAGTTTCATGGCTTTAATGCCATAAATCCTCTGACTTGTAACTCCCATTTGCTTGCTTTTGATTGGGCCGTCCAAAATAATGAGTTAATGACCGCATTAACTTGTCTAAAACGGGTCATTTAACCTCATTAATTGGTCGCCAAGTCGCTCGAAGAGTCGCGGGCCGTGCCGCGTCTTTTGGAATTCTTCTTGCGATGATCGCCGGTGGATCCACATGTTGTTTGATGTCGGATGGCGATGCAATTTCAGATATTGATCGATGTAAAAGTGCCAGCAGCATCTGTCCTGTCGATTTCACGATCGGGCGGGCAGAAAGTGTGCTTTCTTTGTCGGCCGGTTGGCGATTTCGAGGCATCTAATGATCATCCAATGACTTCGGCGGCGAATCCGTGATGTTTGACGAAAATCGACGGATTTCATGCACGAAAAATCAGATTTTGGAAAAATCACAGGGGCCAATCAACTCGAAACGCGAAAGGACCCGAAAAAGGGTCTTCCGGCGAAATTTTGGGTCGCCGGAATTTCCATGGTCGCCGGCGACCCTGGGCCATGGTCGCCGGCGACCATGGGCCAAGGTCGCCGGCGACCATGGGCCTTGGGCCCGTTTTTTGGTCGCCGTTTCTTCGCCGTTTTTCGATCTTTTTTCATTCTTTTTTCTTCTGTATTTTTGCTGACATTTCCCCTCATTTATTGGCCTGATTCTCTTGAAGAAAACCCGACGAGAAGCCACGCAAATCGGAGCACAAAGTTTCCTATTTTTTGGAAAGCCGAAGACTTTGTTGTGCGGTTTTGCCGATTTTTTGTCAAGCGTTGAAACTAGGCCAAACGATGTCGGAATGACCTGAAATTCGACGTGGAGCTTCTTGAGCATTAGATAGGACCAACCGTAGGCTTTGGTTTGAGTTTTGAAGCTTTTTGGGGCCCCGCAAACGCTTGCCTTGATTTCGCCATGAGAGAAATGCCGAGCTTTGACTTTTGGTCAACCGATGTCCGATTGACCTGAAATTTGACAGGGAGCCTCCTGAGTGGTAAGTAAGACCAACCATGGGCTTTGGTTTGAGTATTGAAGCCTTTTGGGGTCCCGCAAACGCTCGCCTTGATTTCACCTCGAGGAAAATGCCGAGCTTTGAAACTAGGCCAAACGATGTCCGTTTGACCTAAAACTTGACAGGGGACCTATTGGAGTCATTTTGAGATGATCCATTAGCTCCAATTTGGATGCCATGATTCCGGGGTGCTCCGCCGCCGGTAGGCCTGTTTTTGCTTCCTGAGAGTTGATGAAGGGTCAAACGTTGTCCGTTTGACTTGAAATTCGGCAGGGGGCCTTTTGGAGGTATTTTGAGACCATCCGTAGGCTCTGATCGAAGTTTTGAAGTCTTCGGCGCTGTCGCTGCCGGGTGCTCCTGCATGGCTGTCGGAGGAGTGAAGTTAGGCCAAATGATGTAGAAATGGCCCGAAACTTCATGTGTACCCTTCTTTTGACTGCTTTGAAGGATCTTGCAGTTTTTGTTTGATTCTGACAAGATCTGGTACTTGAAGTGGCGCCTTCCTATTTATGGCAGGATGTGGCTCCATGTAGCATTTGGTGTTGAAGGGACATAGTGACATTTTTGGTGTCAACAAATGCCCCCTCGAGTTACAACGACGAGGTGTGCAGCTCTGGCAGTCGGTGTGCCTCGAAGAGAATTTGAAGGAGATCTTCTTGCTTGACCAAGAGTCTTGAGCGTTTTTCTTTTGATGGAGTTGCTTTTTGAGCTTCCAAGGGATTTCGCGGTAATGAGAGGGGTCATGTACCGTCTCAAGGCAAGGATTTTGAAATGACATTTGGATATGGGTTTTTGGTTTTGGGTTTTCCCTTTTAACCTTGTGAACCTAAAGGCTTTATGTGGCACATTAGGCGGTTAAGAAGGTTTTTTTTTTTTTGGTTTTTGACCTTGTGACCTAACAGGCTGTATGTGGCGAGTTAGGGGGTCGGGATTTTGGTTTTTTGGTTTCGGCCTTGTGACCTAACAAGCTGTATGTGGCAAGTTAGGGGACCATGGTTTGGTTTTTTTTTGTCACTCTTTGGGACAATTTTGGGTCCATTGGAGTGGTTTGGTTTTTTGTGGAATGTCAATTTCAAGATTGTGGCTTGATTTGGTGCATGGGGTTGGATGGTTTGGGTTTCTTTTGGAAGCTTATGAAGCTCGGAATTTTTTGTATGGTCCAATCAACTCAAGAGAGGCATGGAACCATTTTTGTATGCTCTTGGTAAGAGAAATTTTGACTAAAAGCCACTTTTAGTGCCTAGGTGGTCAAACCTGGCTCATATGGGCTAACCCATGGGACCTTAAGCTTTTAAGAATGGCTTAGATCTCATGTGGTGTCATCAAAGAATATCTAAAAATATCCCTTTTATGTAGAGAATATCTAAAAATATCCTTACTTGGAGAGAATCTCTCAAGTTTCCTTGATTTTGGGAGAGATTTTCTCAAAGTGTCTTTCTTTGGGAGAAAGTTTCTCAAATCCCCTTTCTTTTTGGAGAGAATTTCTCAAGAATCTCCTCTTTAGGAGAGAATATCTTAAATCTCCTTCTCTTTTAGGAAGTTTGCTAATTTTTAGCACTTACCTCCTTGCTTTTCTCCTCCTTTCCTCTTTTGGTTTGCTTTCTCTATAAAAGCAATGGAGATGGGTTTTCTTTCTCTTGTTGCTTTCTTTTTGCAAAAACCTTCAAGAGTGCTCCAAGAATTTCTCAAGGATCTTCAAGTTCCTTCTTCTTCTTCTCCATGGCTTCAAGTAGGTCTTCTTTTTCCAAGAAAACCCCATGTAGATGTAGAATAGTTCCTTTTCTCGTTTTTTTTTTCTTCTTTCTTTTCTTTCTCTTTCTCTCTTTTTTTTTTCACGTGTTTTCTTTCTTTTTTTTTTTTTCTTCCACGTGCTTTCTTTCTTGTTTTTTTTTGTGCACGTTCCTGATTCTTTTTTTTTTTTTTTTTTTAAAAAATAAGAGGTTTTTTTTTTGTTCTCTCTTTTTTTTTGCTCACCATGATATGAGGTTTTATGCAATTCAAGATGATCATGCATTCTTTCTTCTTTTTTATTTAAAATGCCATCAAGATAAAAGGCTAGAATTTCTAGGTCAAGTCAACATGGATTTTGACTTAGACAAAGTTTGATTGGTTTTGACCAAATTGGGTTGGAATTGGTCAAACTTTTGTCAAAGTTTTCCTAGCATCTAATGCATGATGATTTTATGCATG
This sequence comes from Camphora micrantha, assembly GCA_003546025.1. NCBI lineage: Eukaryota > Viridiplantae > Streptophyta > Magnoliopsida > Laurales > Lauraceae > Camphora > Camphora micrantha. Next base: position 21,818 of record QPKB01000633.1, read on the forward strand.
ATTTTTAGTAAATAGAATTGGGAGCATGATGATGCATACCTCGAATTTTCTTTGCGAATCTTGGGATTTTTGGAGCTTGCAGCAATGTTGAGCCCACTTCTCCAGTCTCGCAGAATTTCGAGGAACTTTGCAAGTTCTAGAATTTTGAGCTCGCAGCAATGTTGAGCTCTTTTCTGATCTTGCGAAGATTTGAGAAGAAAGGCTTGATCTCGCAGCAATGTTTGAATTCGAGTCTTCTTCGAGAACCCTTCATTGATTATGAGCTCGCAGCAATGTTGAGCTCATCTTCAAGCTTCCTTTCTTTTTCGGGGTGCCTCCCTTTTCTTCGAAATTGCCCCGGAACCATGCCAAAATTTCGCTAGGATTTTTTTTAGCAAAATTCTGTCATTTGGTGTTTGATTTCTTCCTTTCTGACTTTTACAGGTGGTTCCTCCAGAACGAACAAGGGTAAGGGCCTTGTTACTGATGCACCTCGCCGATCTGCCAGATCTTCCAAAGCGGCCGTTCAACAGGCGTGGGAAGAGGTTGGCGGGAATCTCCGAAGAAAGACTCAGGAGCATGAGCGATGGCAACTTCTTTGGGAGGAATTCCCTCGTGCTGAAGATGGATCGCGGTTTTCTGCCGCATCTTATGGCAGCATCTTGAAGAAGCGTGGCCTGGAAGCCTTGGAGGCTGAGGCCAAGAGTCTGCTCGAGGACCTTTGTCTTTGGTTGAAGACTATAATGGACTGAGCTTTTGACAAACTTTCTTCTTTTTTTTTTTTTTGGTACCCTCCATGTATAAACATTTTGGCACTCTTTTTTTTTTTTTTGTATCCCCTTGTTCTATTTAAATTCTTTTTTTTTTTTTGAAAATAAGCAAAAGTTGAATGGGAATGTTTGTTTGAAAATCTTGATCAAAAGGTTATCATTTTTGTGAAAAATCTTTTGTCAAAAGTGTTGTTTTTGGCATGAAAGCCAGATTTTGTGGCACAAAGCCTGGTTTTTTATGGCTTGAAAGTCGAAAATTTTGAAGTGGCATGAAAGCCGATTTTGGTGGCGTGAAAGCCAAATTTTGGTGGCGTGAAAGCCGATGTGGCATGGAAGCCGATTTTTGGCATGAGAGCCGATTTTTGTTTTTGGCGTAAAAGCCGGATTTTGGCATGAGAGCCGATTTTTTGTTTTTGGCGTAAAAGCCGGATTTTGGCATGAGAGCCGATTTTTGGCATGAGAGCCGATTTTTTTTTTTTTGGCGTAAAAGCCGGATTTTAGCATGAGAGCCGATTTTTTGTTTTTGGCATAAAAGCCGGATTTTTTGAAAAACCAAGTTTTGTTTTGGTGGCATGAGAGCCAGATTTTTTGTTTTTGGCATAAAAGCCGGATTTTTGGCATGAGAGCCGATTTTTGGCGTAAGAGCCGAGTTTTTGGCGTAAAAGCCAGATTTTTGGCATGGAAGCCGAGTTTTTGGTTTTCAAAAATGCAAGTATCGACTAAGAGTCGCCTCCCTGCTGAATGGTATTGCAAGTATCGATGAATGTCGCCTCCTTGCTCATTCGGTTGGCGAGTATCGATGGGAATGTCGTATCAACTTCCTCGCGAAGTTGGGGTGCAAGTTCGACTAAGCGTCGCTTCCTGCTTTTCTTCAAAAATTTTGTTTTGCGGGTATCGATGGAATGTCGCCTCCCCACGATTTTTGAAATTTGAGGTTTTTTCGAACCTTTGTTTTTCTTTTGAAATTTGGGTTGTGGATATCAACTGGAATGTTGCGTCTCCACGATTTTTGAAATTTTGCAAGTATCAACGAGGTGTTGCTTCCTTGCGATTTTGAGGTTTTGGAAGTATCGAATGGGGT
>QPKB01000634.1:0-23587 GCA_003546025.1 Camphora micrantha
TTGGTTCCACTATAAAAAATCAAACTACACAAGTACTGATTCTAACTCAATTTTGTTACTGAATTTCGATCACACAGATCTAATCCCCACAAACAATTTTTAGAGTGGTTGACACACACAGATTCAATCCACTGTCACAAAGATATAAATTTGAATGGAGGGCGAACACTTGCCTTTGATGAAGATCGAAAGTGTTCGAAGAAGCTTTTGATCGTGATCGAAGCTTTTTACCTCTTCCAGCTAGCTTGGTGTTGATGATGAAACTCCTTTGAGATGCATAACCAAGTTGTAGAGGTTTGATTTCTAGGGCAGAAAAGAGGGATACCTTTAAGGATTAGGATACCCTAGATTTGGCTTCTCAAAGCACACTCCTTAGAGTTAAGTAAGCCATTGGATTTGCCAAGATAGGATCTAAGTGTGTTTGGAAGAAGTTTTGAGAGCTTGGGAAAGGTTTACAAGAGTTTGGAATAAAGGCTCTTCAAAAATTGGATATGATTTTTTGTTGAAAACAAGCTACAAGTATTTATAGAAAAAATCCAACGGATAGTTCCAACGGTAACTTAAGACATGGTAGGGTGTACTGACAAGAACACTATTCCTACGTTTGAAATTTGATAAAGACCCTGACATAAGCAAAGTTTTGGTGAGGCCTTATAAGAATCATGAGTATGAATATGAGGGAACTTTTGTAGAAAAATTATTAAAGAAATCAAAAGCACACCGGTTTTGACAACTAAACATTTCTTTATTAATTTATATAAAACATTGTTTATTGTTAAGTTTCTATACATACTCATGTTTACTAAGCCTCAATGTGACCTGGTGTTATGATCATGTTGGATGCCTTAGGACAGGTGGACTTAGGGGGTGAACTGCTAACCGCATGAGGTCGGCTGGCTGAAATCTGGGGTCATTTTTGAGTTTTAAACAGGCTCAAAAATATCATCTAAAACCTTTCAAAATAATAATTGAGCCTAGGGGTTTTAGGGTCACTTAGGGGCATGGTTTCGGTCCCAATTACCTGATCTTGGTTGGCACAGCTTGATGTTGATCTTTGATGAATCCTGGCCTTTCCAAAAAGCTTTGACAGTCCTGTTGAATTGAATCTTCTATGAAGTACTTAAGAGACAATGTCTTCAGAACTCTTTGGCACGAAATTAACAATAAAAACAGTGCACATGAAAATGTGGCACTAACAAATTATACCTCAATCTGCAATTTTTCTCAAGTTCGGTTACCTTGTTGGTTAACCGAATTTTGGAATGCGGCTAGCCGAATTACATTTTGGTCAGCTGTCCAGAACCTTACCATTTTTTATACATTTTCTCATTTCGGTCACCTGCTTGCTAGCCAAGTCCTTAAATTCGGCTAGCCGAACCCATTTCGGCTACCCTTTGGTTAGCTTTCTAGAAGCTTGCCTTCTGATGGAAATTCCTGACCACAATTTCGATCACCTTGTGGTCACCCTTTGGCTAGCCGAATTCACAAATTCGGCTAACCGAACTTTGGCAGTCAGCTTTCCAGAGGCTAACATTCTCTGTGAAAATTACCCAGATGGGTTCGGTCAGCTCGCCGAACTGCTCCCATAACTTCATTCTAAAGCTTCAGAATATTTGAAGCAAAATCTGGAAATTGAGCTCCTTGAGCTCCTACAAGTCCTATAACACCTTAAATTTACCTCGTTTGAAGACTATAACCAATAATCCCTCTTTATAGTTTGATTTAGAGATAAAAACTTCTCAACTTAAAGCTTCTTTCTCCTTCAATCCTATCACGTAACCAATCAAAACAAAATTCTATGAATTCTTTGTGCTAGAACCATTCTCAACACTCAATAGAGATCCATAGCCCTACAAAGGGGCTACACACTTACTTGAAAGCTCTTTGAAGAGAATTCTTGAGCTTTCTCTCAAGCTCTAACTCCTATGTAATGGAAACAACTTAAGGAAGAAGATGAAGTAGTCCACTACTCGAATCACTCCAACCTCACACTTGATGAAGAAGAATGGAAGATGAAAGAAGAAAATGAGTCTAGGGTTTGGTTCCTTCTTCTCTTGGAATGGATTAGAGTGAATGAACTCAAATGAGTCCATCTTATCCTATATAAGGGATCCTTTTGCAATTAGGCCCTCCACCTCCCTTCTCATTTCAATTCTAATCAAATGAAGGGTCATTTGATCCAATTCTTGTCAAACGACTTCGAGTCTATTACGAAAATTAACGTACTCCTTGAGATACGCGCGTTGGTATCAAGAGTGACCGTATTCAACAAAATATGCAGAAATTCGTATTTACGGAAAATCCCTTGTTTTCCTTTGTTTGAGTTTAAATCAATTCAAATCATTCAATCTCATTCATTATCAATTCATTAAGCCTAAATCATTCATTTTAGGCTAATTCAATTCCATTTGGTCATCAACCATCATGAGATCAATTAAACATGATTAATTAGCTTTAATCATAATCAATTAGAGTTAATCTTGATTAACGGGACGGGGTCTAACATTATCAAAGCTCCATATTTGTTGTTCATACCATATCCTCTCAAGAAGCATATGTCTACCACTAGGATTTGCACTCCATTCAGGTGTGGGAGTTCGCAGATCCCTTACAGAGGTTGTGTTTGAATGGTAGAATTTGGGGAATTTGTTGAGATACTTGTCTCAAAAATCTTCCAAATGCTCCCTTGCTGGTTTTGCTGCTTGGGAATTTCGGATTTTTAGGAATGTGGGTGCTTAGGCATTGCACACCACTACTATCTGGATTTCTTCCCATCAAAATCTGAGAATTTGAGACAATATTCTGATGCCGTTAGAGGTTCCTGGTGGCAGCCTAGAATTAGGGGTTTTTTTTTTTTTTTTTTAAATTCTAGAATTATTTGACTTGAAGAATTTCTAAACTTCTCCTTATTGTCTCTTTCAGGTAAGGCCTGTTTGTTACATGTAAAAAAATTCCTAGGAAGTAGAAATTGAATCAAGGCAAGTTGGAAATGAATACCCAGCCATCACCCAAGTTATTCAAATCCTAGGGAAGTCAAGGTCAAATCTATGTCATTTCGATCATTCACCTCTCATCTTATGACCATGATGAGTTCCTATGTATTTCTAGCAAACAAACTGGCCCATGTAAGATCGGATTTCATGTGTTAAATTGAAACTTTTTGTAAGTGAAGAGTTAAAATTTGTCACTAACATGTTTCAATTGGAACTTGGGGTGCTACCGAATTATTATGACTATTAATGAGCTTGAGCAAAATTGGCTCGCAATGAAATTGTGAAGCTCAAGCTCATCAAATCAGCATTTAATATAAAATAAATGCTGACCAAGCTCAAGGTTAATCACCTCGATTCCATTTTTACTAAATAAACTAAATGCTGAAATTGTGATTATCAATGATTGACATGAAGCTTCGACAATCTCAACTTATATGGAAGTTTTAAATACTTTGTTTTATTTTTTATTTTAGTTTTGTCAATAATATATGCTATGGGTTATCATCATCACACAAACATAGTCCGGACAAGGCTCTAATGGCGATGATGATTTAAACAAAAACATTTGATAATATATATGATGAGTTCTAGGTTGAACCTATGTCGAGATAATTCGTAGGGAACTGAGCCAAGTTTGATGGGTCCATAGATCACTAATCACTTTTAAAAGAGCGTGTAAAGTAAGCCTTGCTCGAGCCGAGTTCAAAGTTCTGATGAAAAATAAGCTCGAGCTCGTGCCAAACCGAAGTGAATCCTAAAAAGGAAAAAGACCTCATGAACTGGCTTGAGTCGTTAACGACCAACCAGATACGTAAAGGTGTGAACGTGTAAAATTTGGATTGGGCTTGGTCAGTTTTAGATTTGTTTTAGGCCTGGCTCTTGAAAACTCGGATGGAATTCGGTTGGGTTTGGTATTTAGGCTCGAGGTCCTGAACTAAGCTTTCCTATAAGTAGGGTTGTTCCCGGGGTTGCCCATGCCCTACCGTCAATATATGATACATGGGGGCAGACTTCGGGTGGGCCAAAGCCCTTGGAGGGCTTGGACTATTTAGTCCCTTAACCAGCCTTTGCGGAATGGGCAATGATAGGATTTGAGCCCATGGCCTAAAGAGAAGAAAGTTTATTTATCTTTTTTACTCTATCATAGGGCAATGAGTGTAAACTCAACCTTAACCCTCCGTAGCCCATGGCTAGAACGAGCCCAGTATTTTGTGGGCTTTTTGATGGCCGAGCTAGGTCCAATAATCCTTGTAGGAGGGTCAATGGACAACACTATCTATAAGAATCTATAGGGTCGTGCTTAGGTGCACACCTTGTGAAGACCCCTTGTAGTGCCCACTGTTGGAAGTAGGAGGGCCTCGTTGATAGGTTTTTAAATTTTTTTGACCCACTTGACTCAGGGATCAAGTACCCATAAGGCCAGAAAACCCAATTCAGGATCTAATCCCTCAAACTCATCAATCATGTACAGCAATAAACTCTATCTAGAAGATGGAAATCCGCAACACCATGCAACTAAAACAATCCACAATATAGGAATAAGTAGATTATACCCTTGGAGCTCGGTAGTGCTCTAATGGAGAAGAAGACAAATTACTTGAACAAGAACTCTTCTTGTAGTGAATTAGGATCTCCAAGATCTTATTGTCTTCCACGCTATGACCCGTTTCAGATCTCTTTTCTCAAGAAGAATGGTGGAATCTTCAAGAGAAAATCAACTAGAAGCTCTAAGGAAAATAGAAGAAGAAACTAGAAGAGGAAGAAGAGAAGTGGTCGTGCAACTCTTGCACTTGAGAGGACTGGGCATGGACTCCAATGCATGGGACGTTCAACCCTCCCTTCTTTTCCTTTTATAGCCTAGGAACCTCCTCTTTTACCAATTGAAATAGAAGTCCTAATTCTATAAAGAATTAGTGACTTTTTCCTTTCTAATTATTATGAAGTCTCACTTCCACGATAATTAGTAACCTACTATTACCACTATTAAAAGTCTCACTGTAAATAGAAATAGTAACTTTCTAATTCATTCCTTTTGAGCTCAAGTAGAATTAGTAATGATCTAATCTTAGGCTAGCGTGAGGACCACCAGGGATTCCATAGAAAGATGGCTCCAACTAGGACATCGCGACCCCACATCTCATGTGCAATCTAGGCTTACAGTTAATTGTAAATAATTCCACTATAAATGCAATTGCACTCCAATCTTAGGAAAATATTTTAAAAAAGGCCCTAAACTTCCCTATGACCACAAGTAGTCCCCTCTATCAATATCCATGGATCAATTGGATAAAATTTGTCCCTTCCAATCTTAGATCCACATCTTATTATCCTTGAGACCCAACTAATCATAGTGATCATCAGTACCATCAAATTAACTCTTAATCGAGATGGGTGTGTACTTACTAATGATAAATCCATTAATTAATACAAGGGGAATAATATAGATAGATTTCATCTTGACCATTGAATGTTTACACAGTCCTACTACTACGTATCCAAGACACCGAGGTGTTGACCTACAGTTGGCATCATTTATTGGTGACTCAAAGCAAATGAATAGATAGAAACTTGAGTTCATCAATGTCTTAGAATTGAGAGCCTATTGTTAGGGAATTATAAGAGCATACATTAAGATGAAGACAGTGCTTCATACTGTGTTTCTCATGGTCATTCAATACATCCAATGTACCAGCACCGTGATCAAGAATCTTACATTCTGATGATTGAGATAAATTACACTATCTCATAGTGATCAAAGTGCTGCAATCTTATCAGATGAGATGCTTAGTCTCATCACTGGTTTGCCCACCTAGGACCACCATTCATGAGGGAGGTGGGGGGATTAAGAGATCAGAATGGGTTATATATGTGTGCAAAATTTCAACTTCATTAAATCAATCTAACCTCTTGATCTATGGCTCTTAAATATAACAGTTCCAAAATGCATTTTATTCTAAAGATTCAATTCAATAGTCGAATCCATTTGAATAATATAGAAGGCCATGAGATCCTTAAGACATTGGGGGATTGGATTGGATGAGAGAAACTTACTCTATTTTAAATAATTCCAAATCCTATGTATAATATAAATTTTATAAATTTATAAAGAAAATCATGCATACCCATGTCTACCTATTATTATAGTGGAAGGTTTACAATTAATTCTGACCGCTACTTTTCAATTTGACTCTCATCGGACCTCAGGCTGACCTATCATTGTAGTGGAAGGTTTATAATTCAACCTTTTAGTTTTGACTCTCACGGAGCCCCACAACAATATGTAATTAAATATCACACTGGAAACTTTTTAATTGAATTTTCATGACTGCTTTTCAATCCTGACAAACTTGAAATCTACGTAACTAAATAGGAAAAAAGGAAAATACCTGCAAAACGTGATAGGCCAATGACAAGCCTACTTAATGATTCTTATGATGAGTGGGCCTGGTCCATGGGCCAAAAATCACTTTTTTAAGATTAAAAGTAAATTTCAATAATACTTTTAAATACATTTTTTTAAATATATTAATTTTAAATTATATTTCTAAAAGTATTTACATGTGGGGCCATTTGCATCCCGGGAGCTTACGACAAGACTTCTGTACTATTTGATGATTAAAACTATAATTGAAATTAGGTAATATTTTAAAATAGGACCTAAGTTTTGTCTAGTTAAAAAAAAAAAGGATACAAAAAACTAGGGAGCTGCTATTTGTACATCCCTTATTGCTCCCTGCATATCCATCCATGAGACTCCTGATGGACCCCTCTAAATAATTACCTAAATACCCCTCCCTTTCTTCCCTATCTTCCTCTCCCTACTCGCCGGCCACCTCCGTCCGCTCCCTCTCCCTCCTCTCTCCCTCTCCTTCTCCCTCCGTCTCTCTGTTTCTCTCCCTTTCCCTCTCCCTCTCCCTCTTGCTCTCTCCATCTCCTTCTCCCTGATCGTCAAACAGGAGAATGGGAGAGGGAGAGGGAGAGAGAGGGACGACGATCAAGGAGAATGAGAGGAAGAGAGGAGGAGGGCAAGAGAGAGATAGAGAAAAGGAGAGGAAGAGAGGGAGTGGGAGAGGGCGCGGGCGTGGGAGGAGGTGGGCGCCGGACAGAGTTTGGCGGCAAGTAAGGAGAGGGAGAGAGAGAAGGAGAAGGAGAGGGAGAGAGGAGGGATAGAGACAAAGAGAAGCAGAGGGAGAGGGAAGAAATGGAGGGGAATTTAGGTAATTTTTTAAAGGGGTCCATCAGGGGTCCCATAGATGGATGTGCAGGGAGCAATAAGGGATGTGCAAATAGTAGCTCCCAAAAACTAGCTTTTCACTTTAGAATTTAAGTTTTCCACCCATCTTTCAATCAAGGACATTGGTCTAGTGTGCAAGCGAATTTTCTACCCATGTTTTTGTAGGAATAGCTATGAATCTTTCGCAAAAAGAATGAGCCTCGGACTTCTCTATAGGGAGTGCATTCTCTTGCGAAAAAGACATTTATTCACAAATCTCTTGGTTAAAGATTGAGAAGCGCTTGTCAGGATCTCCATATGCTTCCATACTTTCAATTTGATTTTGGTGTGTAGTACACCTTCTATGCAAGGTAGAAATATCAGAAGCTCAATACGTTGCTGTCACAAACCCATTTCGTAAAATGGGGATTAAGTGTGAGATTAACTGTCAATTAAAGTTTTTCTCATAAATAAGTCCATGTGGCCGACATTCATTGTCCTCTGAGGATCGAAGTCCGCTGTGAGATACAAATATTTCCTTGGTTTGCACAAACTATAGCGGAAGCTTCATAAAGTAACAAATGCATGTGAGGTAAATGCACATGATCAGGAATTTCAAATCAATTAAGAGATTAAAATCATTTATGATCAGCACATGTCCAATGTCAAAACATTTCTATAAACAAATCTATCTGAAAGAGATTAAGTGACAAATGTCTTTTTTTTTTTTTTTTTTTCACTGTGTTGGGGAGCTAGTTTGATGAGTGCCACGTACCAACACCACTCAACCACGAGTGAGTTGGCGATTAATGCCTTGAAAAGTAGATATTCCATTGAAAAGTCTTCATCTGGATTTACTGTCTACTAGTCTTACAAGTTCCAAGTCATTTGTCCGCAAAAGTCCCAAGTCGTCCAAAGAATTCTACAAAAAATTGATATTCCATGGAAAAGTCTTCAGGTGGATATACCGTCTACCAGTCTTACAAGTTCCAAGTCGTCTGTCCACCAAAAGTTCCAAGTCGTCCAAAGAGTACTGCCAAAAACAAAACTCGTGCAAAGAAGACAGAAAACGTGTGGTGTACCCTTCACTAGTACGTGTAGTACCTTTGATGAAGATATATCTTTCAAATAAGATGACAATGACGCTGTAGATTTGATTTTTCTCTTGCCACCTTGCATCACGTGAAATACTAAGGTTCACAGTACGATCATCGGACATTTTACCTCTACTGATGTGAAGGAACGTCCTTCTTAATTATAAGCCGATAAACCTAACCAGAGAAAAAAATCGACGGACGAAAATAATGTACTATTGTTTCTCAGCTGGGGAAATGTCATCTAGATCCAAGTAAATTAAGGACATCCAGTCATTTAAAGGTATTTTTTTGCGATTTTTTTTCACAATATTTTTAAAATAATTAAATCACCCTTCATTTAAAGACATGATATGGTTTTGGCAGCCACTATATGCAGCCGATTACTGCAAGAATACTGGATGTCTTTGATCACCATGATGACGCTGGTGAAGGAAATGAGGAGAATATTAAGAAAGTAAGTGAGAGTATTACTTCAATGAAGGGCTATTTGGGCAATTTAAAAAAAAGGTTGTGTAACAAGTTTCAGAAAAATAGCTTTAAATGGCGGATGTCCTTAATTGATAACTTCTTGGAAAACTTAGGGATTAATTTGAAATGTTTTGAGACTTAGGTCCTTTTTTTTTAAAATAAGGTAGAAACTTAGGCCTTATTTTGAAATTTTTTCCTTTTTTTTTTCTTTCACATAGTTTGTTGAGCTGGGGTGACCACATCTTTTAGCTTTTCTTGATCAATCCTATCGTGGGATCTAATATAAATGGGACAAATCCAAGTAAATAAGATTAATTCAACAGTACAATTGAAATTTAAAAGGTTAGCAAATTTATTTTTATTTTTTTTATAAAGGAGCAATTTCTCCACCAAGGGAAGAACCTGCATTGTAGTTTGGTGCAGTGCCCTTCTGAAATGCATGGTGGGGCCTACACGCCCTACCTAGCGACTGGCATATAAACTATTATTCAAATCACTTAGGTAGCCACCATTGGATTGATTATATCTAATAAACTAAATCATGTGATGAACTTACTTTACTATCTTATTTTGAGATAGAAATAGAGCGACTCTTCCTGTGTGATCAATCTAATGGTTGGCTCATTAAAATTGACTTAAAGATTTAGATACAATGAATACAATATGGGTGTAAAGCGTGATAACCGCTCAACTGAGCCAAGTTTGATGGGTCCTAGCTTGATATGATATCTGATCACTGATCACTTTTAAAAGAGCGTGTAAAACAAGCCTTGCCTGAGTTCAAAGTTCTGATGAGAAATGAGCTCTAGCTTGAGTCAAGCCAAAGTGAATCCAAAAAAAAAAGATTTCCTCATGGACTGTCTTGAGTTGTTAACAACCAACCTGCACACAACGGTATCAGCGTGCCCCACTTATCTAAAAGTAAAATTTGGATTGGGCTTGGTCAATTTCAGGCCTGGCTTTTGAAACTCGGATGGAATTCCATTGGGTTTGGTCATTAGGCTCGAGGTCCCGAACTAAACTTACCTATAAGTAGGGTTGTTCCCGGGGTTATCGAAGACCTACCCTTAGTATATGGTATATGGGGGCTGGACTCAGGGTGAGCCAAAGCCCTTGGAGGGCCTGGACTATTTAGTCCCTTACCCTGCCTTTGCGGGATGGGCAGGGATAAGATTTGAGCCCATGGCCTAAAGAGAAGAAAGTTATTTTTTTTTTCTACTCTATCATAGGGCAACTGTTAGATTGTATGGACTCAATCCTATGTTGATGTAATAAATTAATCTAATTTCTTTATTTATCAATAAAATCATGCTTTCCTTTCATGAGATGAATGTTGTTTTACTATTTAATGCACATGACCAATACATATGATATGATGGTTCATGAGTTGAACAGGGTCCCATTAATATATTAGATGTGATATATGTGTATGGATGAGATCCACACACGGGAGACATGTGTCACAAATCTTATACTTAAATATCTTCACAGCCAGTGATGAGACTGAGCATCTCATCTGATAAGGTTGCAACACTTTGATCACTATAAGATAGTGTGATTTATCTCGATCATCAGAATGTAAGATTCTGGATCATTGTGCTGGTACATTGGATGTATTGAATGACTATGAGAAGCACGTTATTAAATACTGTCTCAAGTTTAAGGTCTGCTCTCATAATTCCCTAGCAATAGGCTCTCAATTTCGAGACATTGATGAACTCAAGTTTATATTTATTCATTTGCTTTGAGTCACCAATGAGTGAGACGAACAGTAGATCAATACCTAGGTGTCTTGGGTACGTAGTAGTAGGATTGTGGGAACATTGAATAGTCGAGATCCAATATATCTATATTATCCTCTTGTGCCAATTAATGGATTTGTCATTAGTAAGTGCGCATCCATCTCGATTAAGAGTTAATTAGATGGTACTGATGATCATTGTGATTAATTGGGGCTCAAGGATAATAAGATGTAGATTTAAGATTGGAAGGGACGGGTTTGATCCAATTGATCCATGGATATTGATAGAGGGGCCTACTTGTAGTAACTGGGAAGTTTTGGGTTTTCTTTGTAATTTATTCATAAGATTAGAGTGCAATTGTATTTAGATAGTGGTGTTATTTGCAATTAACTGTGGGCCCAGATTACACATGAGATGTGGGGTCGCGGTGTCCTAGTTGGAGCCAGCTTTCTATGGAATCCCTAGTGGTCCCCACGCTAGCCCAAGTTATTAAAAAGATACTAATCATACTTGACCTGTAAGAGGAAGGAATTAGAAAGTTACTATTTCTATTTGAAGTAGAACTTCTAATAGTGGTAATAGTAAGTTTACTAATTATTGTGGAAGTGAGACTTCTATAGTTACTAATTATTTGAAGTAGAAAGTTACTAATTTATAATGGGAGTTGGACTTCTATTTCAAATAAGAAAAGAGGAGGTTTGCCAAGCTATAAAAGGGGTGTAAAGGGGCTGGGACGTCTAGCATTGGAGAGCACGCCCAGCCCCCTTTTTGTGCAAGTGTTGCACAAGTCCTCTCTCTCTTCTAGTTCACTCCTAGTTCCTTAGAGTTTCTAGCTGGGTTTTCTCTTGAAGTTTCCACCAATCTTCTTGAGAAAAAATATCTGATAGCGGGTCATAGCATGGAAGACAACAAGGTCTTGGAAATCCCAAATTTCTTCAAGAAGAGTTCTTGATCAACTTAATTGTCTTATTCTTCATTAGAGCACTACCGGGCTCCAAACGTATAATCTGCTTCTTTATTTGTTGTGGATTATTTTGTTGTATGGTGCTGTTGGTTTCTATCTTTTAGATAGGTTATATTGCTGTACATGATTGATAAGATGGAGGGATTGCATCCTGGATGTGGTTTAATGGCCTTATGGGTTCTTGATCCCTGAGTCAAGTGGGTCAAAAGTTTTGAAAACCTATCCACGAGGCCCACCTACTTCCAACAGCAACGAGTGTAAACTCAACCTTAACCCTCCTTTTCTGAGCTTGATAGAATGCTTATATTTGAAATCACGTGAGCTAAATAACAAGCAAAGAAATGGATTCTGTAAAAAAAATAAATAAAAAATTGTCTCTTAATTTCCTCTACAACATATGATTGGGATTTTGTGGCACTCAATTTTCAAGGTTGTGGCCCATTCAAGTGTTGGGCCATTTGAGGCTCAACAATAGACCCAATAAGTAAGCCCATGCTATGCTGATATAAAACCCCATAAATGCTTAAATAAATCCACATATTAAGCAACTGCATATAGATAAAACATTGACAGAAACAAAAAAGAGATAAAAAGGGGAAAGAATAAAAAATCACGTAAAATTCATGCATGGTTTGTTTGCATAAAAACCACATGAGAATCGGATACAATTATATAGAAAGAAGATCATTCTTAAATTAGCCCACATAAATGCTCAAATAAACACAGGAAGATGCTTCTATGAGAGTTACTCTCATGATATTATGAGAGTAAGGGGTGGCAGCCCTCGTATACTCATATATATATATATAAGGGTCAGACTGAGGCTAGCATTGTCCAAGCCCAACCTTAAAATTAGCAAGCTTACAAAAAAAAAAAAAAAAAAAAAAAAAAAATCCCAAGCCTGCAGACTTTTGAAGAAAATAAGCTGCTCATTTTGTGGGCTTTTTGATGTTTGGGCTGGTCTGGTATCCTTGTAGGAGGGTCAATAGACAGCACTATCTATAAGAATCTATAGGGTCGTGCTTAGGCGCACACCTTGTGAAGACCCGCTGTAGTGCCCACCTAAGACCACAACAATCACGAGGGAGGTGAGGGGATTAAAAAAATCAGAACGGGTTATACATGTGTGCAAGGTGGGCACTATAAAGGATCTTAATATTCGTGAGACATTGGGGGGATGGGATTCGATGAGAGAAACTTGGTTTAAATAATAATTCCAGATCCTATGTGCATGTCTCCCTATTATTGTAGTGGAAAGTATACAATTAATTCTGACCACTACTTTTCAATTTGACTCTCATTGGACCTCAGGCTGACCTATCATTATAATGGAAGGTTTATAATTTTGACTCTCATGGAGCCCCACAACAATATATAATTATGTATCACAGAAGAAACTTCTTAATTCAATTTTCATGACTGCCTTTCAGTCCTGACAAATCAATAAGTCCAGCCAGACCGATTGGGTTGCCCGAATTCCGACCCGATGCGAGTTGGATTCCAGCTGGACCTACACCATCGCTCACCTACACCTACACCTAAAACCTGTCAGAAGTTTCAAGCCCGCCAAATGTATTGAAACTTGAGAAGAAACGCAAAACAGAATGCCGTAAACCACACCATCGCTCATCTCTCTCTCCAGCGCAGCGTCGCGCTCCCCACGGCTCCGCCTCCGCATCGCAGCGCCTCCCCCTCTCATATCTCTCGCTTTCTCTCGGCAAATCTAGCGCAGCACCCGGTCCAACGATGTTCCATCTTCCTCTTATCCTTTCTTCTTCGATAAAAAGGTGGAAAACGCAGCTCTCTGATCGCTCTTCTCCCTCTTCTCCGGTCGTCTTCCACGATCGTCTTCTTACCCATCGGATTTGCTTCCCCGCGAGCCCGTAGCCTCCACAACGTCCTACGATTTTGTCCCCAATGGATGGAGAAGACCCAGGACGTGGTTGTTTTGGGATGTTGGTAGTTTAGGCTAGGTGGTTCTGATTGTTGATTATAGAATGTTGTTTTTGCAACTGGTAGTTGGAATTTTGTATTATTCTGCCCAGACCAGTCGAGAAAAAGAATGGATGATTCAGTATATTATTTTTTGGTTTTTTTGGTACCATGGTACTAATGTTTCTCTATTATGTATTTTTGGTGATTTCGATTCAATGTTTAGGGTATGGTGGAAAAAGATGAATTGTTTGTGGAATTATTGAGTCTCAGTTCTGTGTTTTTTGTGACTTCTTAGTATCTTTTCATTTTGCTTCCATTGCATTGGTGACTCTGGCAACTTGTGGCAATGCAACTTTTGTTCATTTATTTGGTAAGATTATTGTGCTTAATGGTCTCCAGTGCAACTGATTTCATTCACTTTGTCCACATGATGGCATTGAACCTTTTGAGAGGAGTGGGAATGTGGGATTGACTCATAGTATTCTTGAGCCTGGACCCTGTGCATTGTCCTCATATCTGGTCATCCAGACTATTTAAGTGATGGGTCTAATGCTGAATGGTTTACGCCACAAAAATATCCAGAGTTGGAGAAACCTAACTAGTCAACATGCAGAAGGATGAATGGAGGCAAGGATCCACATTCAACAGAAAAATGGCCAATTGTTTTAAAGGATGATCCTCTCAATCTTGGTCAATTTTCAAGCATGGATTCAATTAGAACAGTGAGATGGGTCTTCTAACTATGGACTACATGTAAAAGGGTACATACTCTAGGCCAGGGTGGTTTGATTTAGAGACAAAGAGCACTGTAACAAACATCATCCAAAGTTATAACGATCTCCACACTTTAGAAAAAACAATCAACACGATTTCCATTCATCACACAATCCAAAACAGACGAGTTTTGCAATCTTGTTAAACTTGTTCAAACTCAAGGAGCACTTGAATTAGGCTTGCTGCCATATATATTATTTCCTATCTTATCAACATATGCTGATACATTTGTCATAAAACTAAAACTAGATCCATGTCGTTATGAACTTGACAGATTTTTCGGCCTTGGCGGGCAGCTTCAGGTCCTTGAATTGAGGGAACTTCAAATCTTTTAACTATTTAATCTTCTGTAGTAGTGGTTGTTGTTGCTGCTGTTGTTCCTGGCCCTTTTGATCTTTTGAGGTTTCCCATGTTTGGGACCTTCTCCGTTGTTAATTTACAGGGCTTGGAACTGCTTTGTTGAGCTGAGGATTTCCTCCCTTTGAGGACCATAGCTTTGTTGAGCTGAGGATTTCCTCCCTTTGAGGACCATAGCTGTGCACGTTTGTCTTTTTTCTGAAGCTTTTTTATGAGAGTATTTGGATCTACATTCCCTGCAACCGCCACCTTCCCCTATTTTGCATCAAAGTTGAAGGATTAGATCCTAAAAACCCAACAAAAAATCTCCATTAGAGATTGTTTTGTAAAAATATAAATACCAAAATATTCTAAAGAAGAAAACCCATGACAATTAAGAAAAGACAACAAGAAGAAAAAATGTACCTTAAATATTCCGAAGCAGTCTCTTCACCTTTTGCTTGCATCCATCACAGTGTATGTAGACTATAAGAACACATGTCTACCAGTGAAAGATACCCAAGAAAAGAAAAGGAAAACGCTTGTTATGGACGGTAGTTTTGTAACTGAAAAAAATAAATACAGAAAAATAAAGCTATTCAACATCTTGAGCTTGGAAAAAGGGAAGGGAAGAGAGGTGCGTGAATCTTCACAACCTTGATGTCTGCTTCTTTACTCATTGCTAATACTAACACCCCAAAAGAGAAGTCTTAGAAACGTAACGACAGAGATAAAGATTGAGAAAGACCAAAGAGAGATCAAACAAGAAGAGAAGAACCCAAAACTCGGAGGGAAAGAGGTCTTTCCTTGGTGGTTTTTCTACCAAAGAGAGACAAAAGGAAGCTGTGGGTTCTGAACCGAGAAAAGATAAAGGAGAGGGTCACTAGGCAAGGGGTTCGTAAATTGCAATTGCTTCGTTTTATAGTGTTAGTGCCACATCCCGGTCCCGATTCACCCTAGCCTAGGGTAATCTCCGGGGTGTGTCACACGTACTCCCGCGTACTGTACTTGTCTCGAGCCAAATACAATACACGAAAGAGAGAAAACTGTTGGAAAAATGTGGGCCTCGTGGACAGATTTTCAAAACTTTTGACCCACTTGACTCAGGGATTAAGTGCCCATAAGGCTACAAATCATATCCAGGATGTAATCCCTTCGTCTCATCAATCATGTACAGCAATAACACAAGTAATACCATGCAACAAAATAATCTACAACTAATAAAGAAGCAGATTATACCTTTGAAACCCGGTAGTGCTCTAATGGAGAAGAAGAATTGCTAAGCAACTTAGGATCTCCAGGACCTCTTAGTCTTCCACGCTATGACCCATATCAGATCTCTTCTCTAAAGGAGACGGGTGGGATCTCCTAAAGAAAATGACTAGAAACTCGTAAGGAAACTAAAAGAGAACTAGAAGAGCTAGAGAGAGATGTGCAACTCTTGCACAAAAGGGGGCTGGGAGTGAATTCCAAGAGGAGTGAACGTCCCAGCCCCTTCCTCTCCTATTTATAGCTTTTAAGCAACTCCTCTTATTACTAATTAATTAGTAGTCCTACTTCTATTATAATCAACAACTTTCTCCTTTCTAATTGCTATAGAAGTCTAACTTCCACAGCAATTAGTAAGTTAACTATTACCACTATTAGAAGTCCTACTTCAAATAGAAATAGTAACTTTCTAATTCCTTCCTTTTAGAGTTCAAGTAGGATTAGTATCTCAATAACTTGGACTAGTGTGGGAACTGTAGGAAATAGGTGGGCCTCGTGGATGCGATTTCAAAACTTTTGACCCACTTGAATCAGGGATCAAACGCCCATAAGGCCATTAACCATATCGAGGATGCAATCCCTCATACTCATATACCATGTACAGCAATAATATAAGCAACACCATGCAAATGTAATCTACAAAAGATAGAGAAACAGATTATACCTTTATTGTCCGGTTGTGCTTTAATGGAGAAGAAAACAACTTTAGATCTCCAAGACCTCTTAGCCTTCCATGCTATGACCCGTACCAGATCTCTTCTCTATAGGAGATGGGTGGGATCTCCTAAATAAAACAACTAGAAGCTCTAAAGGAAAACTAGAAGAGAACTAGAAGAAGAAGAGAAGTATGTGCAACTCTTGCACAAAGGGGGCTGGGAGAGAATTCCAAGATTGTCTATCCCAGCCCCTTTGTTACTCCTTTTATAGCATTAAGTAACCTCCTTCTCTTGTACTAATTGAAATAGAAGTCTTACTTCTATACAAAATAGTAACTTTATTATTACCACTATTAGAAGTCTCAGTTCAAATAGAAATAGTAACTTCCTAATTCCTTCATCTTAGAATTCTAGTAGGATTAGTATCTTTCCAATAACTTGGGTTAGCGTGGGGACCATTAGGGATTCCATAGAAAGTTGGCTCCAACTGGGACACGTGACTCCACATTGTTAGAGTCTTTATTTTGTTGCAATTTGATAGGATGCATTCATTTTCATGGCTTGTCCTCTCATTCATTCATGTTCTTCATCTTAGGATCTTCATGCATATTTCTCTTTCATAATCTTTGTCTTTATTCATTGATATGCATGGTTTTCTAATCTTAATTTTCTTAAAGTTCATGAAGCTTTTAGTTCAAGTTTTTAAAATCTCAAAATGTTCTTCATTAAGTTCAAAAATCATTTCAAGCTTTCTAATTGATTTCTCTTTAAATCCATATTTTGGTTTGAAAATATCATGGCTTTAAAATTCCTTTTTTTTTCATCCTTTTTAAGTCATTTTCCAAAGCTTGATCAATGTGCCTCAAGGTCCCTTGGAAGAAGCCCTCACATTTTCATCTTCCTTAAAAATTCTGTTTAAAGGGTTGTCTCCAGGTCGACCTGCCAGTGTGGCCGGTCGACCGGGCCAAGGGACCCGGTCGACCGGGCACACTGCGGGTCGACCGGGGTCATGTAGCCGTTACCCTCTCCAACGGAAAGTTTTTTGACCGTTGAGCACCCGGTCGACCGGGCAGTGTACCAGGTCGACCGGGCACTAGCCGTTGGCAACTTTTTCCCTATAAAAAGTGGCTTTTTGTTTTGGGAAAAAGGTTGAACTTTTGAGGAATCTTCAAGGACAAGGAAGGACAACTTTTAAGAGGATTAGAGAAGGGATTAGGAGGCTAATCCATGGATTCAACCTTTGATCTTCAAATGGGTGTGCCTTCTTTATCTCAAGATTTAATTACATGCTTTGTTTTTTGAATCCTTGTTTTCTTTTCAAGCATGTTCACATAGTTGTCTTTCTTCTTGCAATGTTGAGTTTCATAACATGCTTTGATCTTTGCAATCTTTTAGCTTCATGAAATCAATATATGGTTTGTCATTCACATGAGTTATGAATCTTTGTTTTTTCAAATCTAACTTGCTAAACTTAAGATTGTATCCTTTCATTCAAGTTTGATCTTCTTGAAAAACTATGTGTTTGTCTACAACTCTTTCTCATAAATAGGTTTATCAACTTTGCATCATTTAAAGTTTTAACTTTCTAAAAGAGAAAGAGTGATTTCTAGTTCATGCCTTTTTCATAGACTTTGTCATTCATATGCATGCTTCTAGAAATTAGGTTTTCACTTTCTATTCAACCTTTTTAGAGGTTTTAAATTGTGCTTCATTGTTCTCTTATCCATGCATCAATAGGCATTTTATTTAAGAGAGAAACATCTTGTAAAGGTTATTGCTTAGCCTAAAGAAAAGCGTTGTGTATAGGTTATTGCTTAGCCTTGAAAAGCATAAGTGGTGTATGTGTAAGGTTTGAGGTGATCCTAAACCTTAAATTGATCTAGTGAAATCCGGTAGGGGTGCCGGGAGTGGATGTAGGCATGTTGGCCGAACCACTATAAATGCTTATGTTATGGTGAATGAATTTTTGTTTTCTTTTCATGGATGATTAACTTAGAGATTGCTCCCCTTCTCAAGATAATTAATCTTTCTCTAAGCTTTAGTGTCTTAATTTTAAAAGAGTTAAAATTGGTCTAGTATCTTGTTGGCTCACCCTATTCACCCCCCCCCTCTAGGATTCGATCTTGGACTTTCACACATCTCATGTGCAATCCGGGCCCACAGTTAATTGCAAATAAAACCACTATATAAATGCAATTGCACTCCAGTCTTAGGAATAAATTATAATGAAGACCCTAAACTTCCCGATTGCCACAATTAAGCCCCTCTATCAATATCCATGGATTAACTGGACTAATACTGTCCCACCAATTTAAATCCACATCTTATTATCCTTGAACCCCAATTAATCACAGTGATCATCAATACCATCCAATTAACTCTTAATCGAGATGGGTGCGCACTTACTAATGATAAATCCATTAATTGGCACAAGGGGATAATATAGATAGATTCCATCTTGACCATTGGATGTTCCCACAGTTCTATTATCACGTATCCAAGACACCGAGGTGTTGACCTACAGTTGGTCTCACTCATTGATGACTCAAAGCAAATGAATAGATAGAAACTTGAGTTCATCAATGTCTCAGGATTGAGAGCCTATTGCTAGGGAATTATGAGAGCAAACCTTAAACTCGAGACAGTATTCCATAAGGTGCATCTTATGGTCATTCAATACATCCAATGTACCAGCACCGTGATCCAGAATCTTACATTCTGATGATCGAGACAAATCACACTATCTTATAGTGATCAAAGCGCTGCAACCTTATCAGATGAGATGCCCAGTCTCATCACCGGTTGTGAAGAAGTTTAAGTATAAGATTTGTGACAAATGTCTCCTGTGTGTGGATCTCATCCATACACATATATCACATCTAATATACTAATGGGACCCGGTTCATCTCATGAACCATTTATGTCATATGTATTGGTCACGTGCATTAAGTAGTAAAATACCATTCATCTCATGAAAGGAAAGCATGATATTATTGATAAATAAAGAAACTAATTAATTTATTACATCATATGATGGATTGAGTCCATACAATCTAACAATCACTACGGATTCCATAGAAAGCCGGCTCCAACTGAGACACCGCGATCCCATATCTCATGTGCAATCCGGGCCCATAATTAATTGCAAATAATACCACTATATAAATGTAATTGCACTCCAGTCTAAGGAATAAATTACAATGAAGACCCTAAACTTCCCGATTACTACAAGTAGGCCCCTCTATCAATATCCATGGATCAATTGGACTAAAACTGTCACACCAATTTCAATCCACATCTCATTATCCTTGAGACCCAATTAATCACAGTGATTATCAGTACCATCCAATTAACTCTTAATTGAGATGGGTGCGCACTTACTAATGACAAATCCATTAATTGGCATAAGGGGATAATATAGATAGATTCGATCTTAACCATTGAATGTTCCCACAGTCCTACTACCACCCACCCAAGACACCGAGGTGTTGACCTATAGATGACCTCACTCATTGGTTACTCAAAGCAAATGAATAAATAGAAACTTGAGTTCATTAACGTCTCAGGATTGAGAGCCCATTGCTAGGGAATTATAAGAGCAAACCTTAAACTTGAGACAGTATTCTATAAGGTGCTTCTCATGGTCCTTCAATACATCCAATGTACCAGCACCATGATCCAGAATCTTACATTCTGATGATCGAGACAAATCACACTATCTCATAGTGATCAAAGTGCTGCAACCTTATCAGATGAGATGCCCAGTCTCATCACCGGTTGTGAAGATATTTAAGTATAAGATTTGTGACACATGTCTCCCGTGTGTGGATCTCATCCATACACATATATCACATCTAATATACTAATGGGACCCAGTTCATCTCATGAACCATTATGTCATATATATTGGTCATTTGCATTAAGTTATAAGAACACCATTCATCTCATGAAAGGAAAGCATGATATTATTGATAAATAAAGAAATTAATCAATTTATTACATCATTTGATGGATTGAGTCCATACAATGTAACAAAAACAACCTTCCAAATTTGTGAGTTAGAACTCACTAAAATACATCAAGGCAATTAATAATGGCGAAAGCTGTAATTCATTTTTGTGAGGTATCAATTCCCATTTAGTCTATATAACATTTCAAGTTTAATACAAAAGAATTACACATTTATGTACATTGTTTAACAAAAGAGAAGTAAGAAGTCCTATACAATATCACTACCAAAAGTATAAAAAAAAGAATTGTCGCAACCCCGGACCGGGTCAGCGGGCCTACTACCACCCACCTAAGACACCGAGGTGTTGACCTATAGATGATCTCACTCATTGGTGACTCAAAGAAAATGAATAAATAGAAACTTGAGTTCATCAACGTCTCAGGATTGAGAGCCGATTGCGAGGGAATTGTAAGAGCAAACCTGAAACTCGAGATAGTATTCCATAAGGTATTTCTCATGGTCCTTCAATACATTCAATGTACCAGCACCATGATCTAGAATCTTACATTTTGATGATCGAGACAAATCGCACTATCTCATAGTGATCAAAGTGCTGCAACCTTATCAGATGAGATGCCCAGTCTCATCACCGGTTGTGAAGATATTTAAGTATAAGATTTGTGACACATGTCTCCCATGTGTGGATTTCATCCATACACATATATCACATCTAATATACTAATGGGACCCAGTTCATCTCATGAACCATTATGTCATATATATTGGTCATTTGCATTAAGTAATAAAAACACCATTCATCTCATGAAAGGAAAGCATGATATTATTGATAAATAAAGAAATTAATCAATTTATTACATCATTTGATGGATTGAGTCCATACAATCTAACAAAAACAACCTTCCACATTTGTGAGTTAGAACTCACTAAAATACATCAAGGCAATTAATAATGGCGAAAGCTGTAATTCATTTTTGTGAGGTATCAATTCCCATTTAGTCTATATAACATTTCAAGTTTAATACAAAAGGATTATACATTTATGTACATTGTTTAACAAAAGAGAAGTAAGAAGTCCTATATAATATCACTACCAAAAGTATAAAAAAAAGAATTGTCACAACCCCGGACCGGGTTAGCGGGCCTAATCCGGGATCAGGACTAATATAGGATGATGGGTGATGAATGAAGAAATCCAATCCAATACTATGAATTAATTTAAATCAAAACGTATACGAGTCCATCAAAGATGCCCCTCGTATACGCGATTTCCCACAGGTGTCCGCGGTGAGGATATCACATCAACATGAATATTTCTTTTAAGTGTAGAAGCGTGTAGCAAATCTAATTCATACATTCATGTCCAAAATAACAAGATTAAAACATATTTGAAACCAGTATCAAAATGAACAATGATCAATAGCTATTTCCCCAAAAGAAAGTTAATGTTTACATCAAGATCATTTAATTATATTTCCCCAAAAATAGAGGCCAACAAAGGCCAATATAAACAAAATACCGAGTTCTCAAAAAGAATGGTTAATCCTAACCCAAAATGCTACGTCACTCGGGCAACCGAATGTTGAGACGACATCATCGGCGTGCCACTCAACTAGAAGTTGCGGCTCTCCGACCGCCTCCTCGTGCTCCTCCTCAAGATAACTGACAACTGGACCTGAGTACCAAAGCAAAGGATCAAACACGACGGTTTGGCAGGCGGGTGAAGAGACATATCAATAATAGAAATTACCTCGGAAAAAATTTAATCCTGTTAAAACAATGATTTTCATAAAATAAAAGGATCATCTATTCAAAACATATATATGCAATTTAAAAAAAGTAAGGTATCCAAGGAATTCGGGGAAACAAGCAATTTGGCAACCACACGAAGCTAAGTCCCCTATCACCGAAGTGACATGAGCATATCGGGATGTTGATCTCAGTCACCGAAGTGAGGAGATGCAACATAAGTAACATATACATATACATAATAATAATACGGGACATGACCATGGTAGCGAACCGGGCATCGGGAACCACAGTAGCAATCTGCGGCATCGGGACAAGACCACGGTAATAACCGGGTAGCGGGATCCAAACTGCAGCTGGAGGGACGGGAGGGGGATCTCCAAGTCGGTGGATCAGACCAACAAGGTTACCCAAGCTTAGTGGTGCCGACTCATAGGTCAAATAACTAAAATCAAGTCATATACAAAATGTCGCGACCCCGGACCGGGTCACCGGGCCTAATCCGGGATCGGGACTGTTAATATAATAATATGATGTACAAGTGTATGAATTGGTCGTGCATAAATTAAATCCAATCTCCAAACCAAACTCAAGACGTATACGAGTCCATCAAGAAGGATGCCACTCGTACACGCGATTTCCCACAGGTGTCCGCGGTGAGGATAACACATCAACATGAATATTTCTTTTATGTGCGGAAGCGTGTAGCAAATCTATATTTCATACATTCATGTCCAAGATTCAAGATTAAAGCATGTTTCATACTAGTATCAAAATGAGCAATGATCATTAAAGCAATAACCCCAAAATAAAGTTAAGGTTTACAACAAAGTAGTTTAATTATATTGTTCCCAAAAATAGAGGCCAACAAAGGCCAATATGAATAAAGTATCAAGTTTCCCAAAAAAAATGCTTAGACACAACCCAAAATGTGTTACGCAACTCAAGCACCCGAATGTCTAGACGACATCATCAGCGTGCCACTCAACTAGTCGTTGCGGTTCGCCGACCGCAACCTCGAGCTCCTCCTCGGGGAGACCAACAACGGGACCTGAGTACCAAAAACAAGGGTCAAACACGACGGTTTGGCAAATGGATGAAAAGACATAACAATAAAGAAAATACCTTGAAAATCATTTAAACCTGTCAGAGCAATAGTTTAATAAAACAAGAGAAACATTTGATTAAATACATATGCAATATAAAACATGTACGGTATCCAAGGAAACGGGAAACATACAAGATGGCAACCACACATAGTTAAGTTCTCTATCACCGAAGTGACCTGAGCATATCGGGATGTTGTCTCAGTCACCGAAGTGAGGAGATGCAACATAAGTAACATATACATAATATAATAAAATACGGGACGGGACCACCGCAGTAGCGAACCGGGTATCGGGACAAGACCACGGTAATAA
>QPKB01000635.1:0-15000 GCA_003546025.1 Camphora micrantha
ATTCTTTATACGTGTCTCAACTTCATAGTAGTGATCTTAATCATATGAACCTCTTTGAAATCCATTACTTGTATTTTATAGTTATATCTATTGTTTGATGGATTTCTTAGATGTTGAATTCATATGATTTTGACACTTTGTAAATTGCATATTCCTTTAAGTCATATCTTTTTATGCAATTTCTTATGTTCATCACTATGCTCATTAGTTATATCATTAAAAGTGATGAATATCCATTTATGATGCTTGATGGAATTTTGTGTTTACCACATTCTTGCTCCTTATCATGTTATCAAATTCAATTGGTTTCCATTGGTATAATTTTTGATTGATTTGATTTCTTATGAATGTGATAGACATTGTTTACATTGGATTGTACTTGATAGTAATATGTTTACATTCCATGTCACATTCCATTAGCATCATAATTTTCATGTTGCCACCTTTCTTGTTCATATATGTATATCTCATGACCACCATGTTTATGTGTTCATAATATTGGTTGGTTAATAGTTGAGGTTGGCTTCATGTTTGAATTTCATTTCATTCATCTTGCACATGATAGTCATATTTAATGATTGGATGAAATGATTTCAAAATTTTCATAGCATATGATTTTCATAAGTTACATTGATTGATGCTATGATTAGTAAACCCCATAACATCATGGATAACTCTAATTTGGATTTATTTTTCCTAATAGTTATATTCTTTTTAACTCCATGTTAGAGTGACTGTTTTAATAGTCATATCCTTTAATCTCAATTGGTATATTTGTTTTATATATATATTCCAATTGGTATCCATGATCGCTTTTCTCCATAGCCTTGCTCTTTATATTGGCAATTTGATCATATTGAGTTATCTAGTTATATGTGTCTAATTCTTTCCTTGAAGTTTTTCCTCAATTGGTAAAACCATCTTCTTCTTGCTCCAAATAGTTAAATATTTGTCAAAAGTTTGACAAAAGAAGAGAATGGATCGAGGGGGAGTGTAAACCTTCATAGGAGGTATTAGTTTTGATCAAATTGGCCTTTGTATTGGCATTGAATCCTTAGAGACTTCTAACCATACATGATGGCCTGTTATATATTTCATTTTCGTTTTCTTTTGTTAACAGGTGCTACTAAAATGTATTTTCCTTATTTCATGTGTGTATGTACCTTTGCAATTTAATGTCAAAGGGGGAGAGAGCAATCAAGTTGTCTCAAGAGGGTGAGCATGTCCATACATCCTAAGGGGAGATAGTGTATGATCTTCTACAAATGGGAGAGAATGCATATCTTGCCAAAAGGAGAGAGTGCATGGTCAAAGGGGGAGAGTAAAAGAAAAGAAAGCTTGGGAGCTAGAGAAGA
The DNA here is from genome assembly GCA_003546025.1 of Camphora micrantha. Classification (NCBI taxonomy): domain Eukaryota; kingdom Viridiplantae; phylum Streptophyta; class Magnoliopsida; order Laurales; family Lauraceae; genus Camphora; species Camphora micrantha. The sequence continues at coordinate 1,356 of QPKB01000635.1, forward strand.
TGCTTGGTCAAAGAGAGAAAGATGTAAAGAAAGCTTGAAGGATGATCAAGCTCCAAGCATCAAGAAGATTGAAGAACTAGAACCCCAAGCTAAGAGAAGAAGCATCCAAGAGATTTCAAGACTTGTCCAGCTTAGGGGGAGCTGAAGACTTGATGTGTAATTTCAGTGATGAGTAAGTTGCCATCAAATTGCAAAGGGGGAGATTGTTAGGAATTTTGTGTATTGCAATTTGATGGATGCATTATCATTTTAATCATCATTCGAATTTTCACACTTGCATTGATTTAGAAAAACTTGAAATCTTGATTTACTCATGCATTGTTTTAAATCTTGTAAATCATATGTTTTATGCATGTTTTGGTTTTAATCTTGGATGCACTTGTTTTTTTAAAAGAGTTTTTAGAAATCAAGCAAGCCTTTGGTTTTAAAGTTTTGAATCATTTTAGGCTTTTTGTGTTTCATGTTTTTAAATCACTTAGTTTGATTTAAAACATGTTTCCAAGCTTGATTTAATGGCCTAAAAAGTTCCCTCAAGAAAAACTTTGAAATATGCAAAAATATGCGTTTTTGGGAACTTTGGTCCCAGGCCCGGGTCGACCGCCCCTTCTACCAGGTCGACCGGGGACACGTCAGAAGTGATTTTTTGACTATAAATATGAGTTCATTCCCTTGAAAATGGAAGGGATCAAAGTGGAACTTTTGAGTCTTCTTTGAGGTGTTTGGAGACAAAAGAAAGGGGATGAACTAAGAGAGATCAAGGGGTCTAATGGAAAGCTAAAGCTTGGATTAATGAAGTTAAATCTCTAAGTAAGTTTTACTTTTCATTATCATATGTTTCATGCTTTGTTTAAATTATTGGTAAATTAATTTTAGCATGTTAACTATGATGTGTTGAATCCATCACTTCTCTTAATCTTTGATTTAAGTTGGATTGGATTCTTCACCCTTGATTTCAAACCAAGTTTGTTTTAAAACTTTAGAAAACATGTTTTGTCAAATCTTTAGATTTCTTTTATGACATGTTTCATTTACTTGGTTGAATCATTTTGTTGTTTTCATTCATTTAAACTTTAGTTAAACTCTTGTTTTGAAAACAACATAGCACATGCATCACTTGTTTAGTGTTAATTAGTTTCATACAACTTGTGAGCTTTTGATTTTCATATCATCAACAAGTTTGTATTTATACATGTGATTTGCATTTTACTTCAATCAAATCTTTTGTGTGCCTTAAACTTTTAAATGCATTAAGCAAATATTAATTGGGCTTAATTTTAAACTTGATTGAAGTTTTCACACACACACTTCATGAGCATTCATCTTAGCATTTCATAGAGTGTTGTGTGAGTTGAATTTAACTTTCTTATTCGCCTATTTTAGAGGCAATTAAATTGTGCTTTAATTGTAATCTCTTAAAGTGTTTGTGTAAACACTTCATTTAGAGAAATCTTTTTATTGTAAAGGTTATTGCTTAGCCTAAGAAAAGCATTGTGTAAAGGTTATTGCTTAACCTAGAAAAGTATCTTGTATAGGTTGTTGTTAAGCCTAGAAAAACATCCTCCTCGCATTTATGCCGGAGACGTCGCCAGTGCTATGGGCTTTGGCTTATGTAGATCAAAAATGATGAATGGGATTGTGGCACTCCACTCACCGCCAATGCGGAAGGATGCCGCCGAAAAGAATGGAACGCTGCTTCGCTCTACTGGATGCGTCGAATCCCGTATAACAAGCGAGCTCTTTACCCTAAAATTCAAACATGTGGGCGCAAAATGCTATCCTGCTCTATTGTTGCGTAGCAATAGAAGCCTGCTCATGCTGCTTCGGCGGCGCTTTTTCACCTTCTCTTCGCTCTGGACAGGAGCGCTAATGGACACGGGGAGGGAGCAGGCGAAGCATGTCGTTCGTAATGGAAAGAAAGATACCACTACTTCGCCTCTTTGTTGGACTGCCGGGCGCGAACACAGTGGTCTCTAACTAGGACCAGGAACCAGTTCGAATTTTGATCTTGACATGTCGGTGGTTTTTAACCACAGGCATCTCGCCAGGAAGTTGGTGGGCTCATCATGAATTAGGTCGGGGTGGCTGGTGGTTTCGGGATCCTGTAAAAAAAGCTTCTTTTATGCCTCGGGTATTAGCCACAGCTCGTATTCATTCAGTAATTCTACCCCTTCTGAATTCTTGGACTCTACAGATGATACACGAGGAATCTTTTTATGGCGGTTCTTCCTTCTAATGACCGGCATATCTATGATTCTTTTCTCCCAGATGAAGCAGCAGGCATCGGTCCGTAGAACCTATAAAAAAGTGAAGGTTGTGGCGCGAAGTACTCTTGTGCACCTACGTCACTCGGCTCGCGCGCAAGCCCGCCCCGTTATGTTATGAAGAATTTAGCTTATTGCTGGGCTGGTTATTCAGAGCCAGCAATGGGCTGCCTGATTTCGTCCCGTCCGTAGCGCTTCGGGGGTCACTGTGGCGTGGCTGAATGTAGAGCAGTCCGCTCCTACAGCGTTTGATCAGTAGATTATTTAGAACTTCGGAAGATGGTCAAGGTAGCTTGCTTCCAAGCCACTGCACTAGATGCGCATTCGTAGTAGTCGGCCCAGAATGCCTCTGTTCTATACTATACTAGACTATACTATAAAACTTCGGATGAATGGGGAATTACGTCGCTCTTTGATCTGCAGAATAAGGCCTACGAGCTCTCTGTTTTATGGCAGAGATCTCTCCACACCAAGGAACCGAATCACAATGGATCGAAGCCCTCCTTTTCCTTCCAATTAGTGAGATTCCCCGGTGTGGCCGGCCCCGACTACATGGGAACAGATCCTTCTTCCTCGGAATCGACACTTTTTACCCATTTCCACTGACGAGCTTTCTCGCGAGCTCTTTCTTCTCGGGAACATCTCGAAATCGAGCGGGCAGCAAGAATATGAATCAACCTATCCAACATCTGTTTCCCATGTAGTCGGCATTCGTCAAGCTTCGCTTCCCAGCCGCCTGCCTCCTTGTGTGGAAATGCTTCTCATGATCTCCAGCTCTTTCCCAACCAGCTCGTTCTCCACTAGGCATCTAGGCGAACCCGCCGGGTTAACTCAACGTAAAGAAGAGTCAGTGAGTGCTTACTAATAGCGAAAGGCGAACATCTGGTAACTTCGTGCTGTAAGACGACAGGTTGGTAATGAAAGGCAATGTACTAAGAAAGCGCAACTCTATTAGGCCGAGCGAGAAAGAAAGGTTGTCAGTGAAAGAAAGGTGAGGTGACTAGCTTAGTGACTGTATTCAATCTAAAAGATTGGCTAAGTGACCGTCAGTGCTGTTACCTTCTTTTAGTAAGAAAGCGCGGTCTTTCAGTCTTTAACAGTTGCTTCAAAACAAAATTATAAAGGACACTTTCCTTTTTTCTTTTGAAGTATGAGCTCTCATTGAGAGAGCGTTTCGGCGGGAAATCACTAAGTTGGTTAGAGTGCTGGTCCGTCACGCCAGAAGTCGCGGGTTCGAACCCCTCCCGGTGGAATAAGTCGAAGTTGCGGTCTCGTTGTACCCAGGATCCCGCTACTACGGAAGGAAGGAAATGGGAGCGAGACCACCCTAATATGATGTTATGAAGGAGAGCTCGCGGCGATTCTATTCTGTTAAGGAAGGGCGCCAGAATTGACGATCTATTCGATTCTATAGATCAAAGGGCTTCGGCCTATCTACCTCTTCTCGGGAGCGAGGCCAAAGCCGAGCAAAAGATATAGATATCCAGATAGCTAAATAAGCCTAGGGAGGCACATGCAAATGTAGCTGAACCAACCCGAAGATGAATGGAGGTAGATTCGCCTCCTCATCAAACAGGGCTTGATACGCTATCCATTGGGGTGGTCCCCCGTGACTCACTCAAGTGAAGAGAGAGAAGATAGGGTAGGTTGCTCTGAAGGTAGGATAACAAAAGAGAGGCTACTTATGGATTTACATTAACATGAACGGGACCCTAGCGAGTGAAGTGCGTAAGCCCATAAGCTACAGGGGCGAGCCCTTAAGCTGAAGGGGGCTCGTTCTTCCATTTTGAGATCTTTAGATTCGTTAGATCATGATAGAGTCCCCTTACTAATAGGGGCGCTAGCGCGCTACAACTAGCAGAGCAGCCTGCGGAAAAAGGCTAGCGCGCCTGAAAAACGTAAGACTAGCGCGCCTTACTAGCCCTATATAGTAAGGGCTTTGAAGCCAGCTCCGAAAACTCCAGTGTGCGTTAGCTGCGAAGAAAACTCCAGTGCGCGCTAGCGCACTCCGGCTTTCGAGCCAGCGAAGAAAACGGAAGTGCGCGCTAGCGCACTCCGGCTTTCGAGCGGCTCTCAGCCTTCGTTTGCCGCTGCGGTGCCCTTTTTAGGTGGGGGCACCTACGCTTGCAGCACTAGCGCGATACGGCTTTTCCGTTTTTTTTTGCCTTTTTTTGTTTTTCTGCCCGGTTCCATTCTTGTTGGAACGAAGTTGCGTCAGTTGAGTTTACGAGACTAAGGAACGAAGCCCTCAGCTATGGATTGAGACTACGCTAAGGAACAAGGAAGCTCAAGCTCGCTCTTCCGCCTCCCCTACGGTCGCTAACGAAAACGCCCAAACAGTCTCTGCCCTCAGCGACTTCAAATGGTGCCAGTTCTCGTATTGTTTTATACGATAGGCTTCTCGTCTGATAAGCCCGGTTCCCTGAAGTCAGTAGTAGTTCCTGAAGTCAGTCTTACCGCAGACGTGACACTTAACTATATCAATCAGCCGTCACCCTTTTCAATTAAAGAGGAATCGAACCGTCAGGCTTGTACTTCAACGCATAGACCCATTTGCACCAGTAGCGAAGTTGAACTCAGTACGGGTGATCCTATCTGTTGCAGCTAACAGACAGTGGCCTCTTCATCAACTGGATGTTCAAAATCTTTTCTGCACGGGGATCTCCACGAGGAGGTCTATATGTCTCCGCCTCCTGGTTTTTCAATTAAGGGGGAGCAAGGAAAGGTCTTTATACTAAAAAAAGCCATCTATGGGCTAAAGCAGTCTCCTAGGGCCTGGTTTGAGAGGTTCAGTGGAGCTCTAGTTGAGATTGGCTTCCAGAGGAGTAGCGCCGATCACTCCGTGTTTGTTAAAAGGAGGAAGGAAGGGACCACCATTCTGGTGGTTTACGTTTATGATATTGTTCTTACTGGAGATGATTCGGAGGCGATTGAAGAGTGAAAAGGTCATTTGCGCAAGGTCTTTGATATTAAAGACCTTGGACCTCTAAAATCTTTCCTTGGGATTGAAGTTGCCCGCTCCAGGAAGGGCATCTTTTTTTCTCAACGGAAATATGCTATCGACTTACTCAAGGAGACCGGGAACTTGGGGGTGAAGCCGATTGATACTCCCATGGAGGTAAATCATCGCCTGAGTTCTGATGAAGGTGAACTCCTCGACGATCCAAGTTCATATCAGAAATAAGTCGGCAAGCTGATTTATCTGACGATCACCAGACCAGACTTAGCACATTCAGTGGGAGTGGTAAGCCAGTTTATGCACAGTCCTCGGGTTCCCCATTTAGAAGCCGTTCGGAGAATCCTCAGATACATTAAAGGAAGCTCTTTGTCTCACTTATCAAACTTAAGTTCTTTATGACACGAATGCTCGCGATTATGATTGATTCCATATCAACTAGTCATTCCAGAGGGGAAGAGTAGATTAGGAGATTGGTAACCTGCGATGGGGTACGCTTGGGGGTTCCTTTGATTGCCTGAGATTGGCTTATGTATGACTATTTCGGTGTCTAATACATACGCGAGGCCATAGATATGGTTAAGGTTCAGGGGAAGGCTAAAATGGCTTTCGATAGCTAAACGACTAGGCAATGGATATTGTACGACAGCGACAAAAGAAAGACCGGTTCCTTACTTAGTCTGTTTGCTTTCTACCTCTTACGGAGCGGGGGTTTAACCCACTGAAGACCGTTCCCTACTAATTGAGTAGACCGTTTCTTTCGTGCTTGGTCCGATGGCGATTGCGTGCTGGAAGGCGGGATTGATGACTGTCGGGCTGACGAGTGACTATTAAGATGGTTTTTCTATGACTATTTTTTAGCCTTGTGTGACTGACCGAAGCAGAGGAGTAGGGGTGAGGTAATCCACGGAAGTAGTAAGGTTAGGAGGTTAGGTTCGGGGTCTGCCGTGTCTCCCTAAGGCTTATCTGTAGCCCGTGGACTCAGCTTCAATTGCATTACTTCACTTATCACTTCGAAACATGAACCCCTCGATCGACTAATATGAATTGGAACTGGCTACAGAGGAAACCGAACCCGTCACTCCAACACTTATTTCTTGTGATTCCGAGGGCTAATATTCAAATTCAAGCGGGAGGTTGTAGACTATAACTATTTACTTTTCTTATGTTGTCTCAGCAGCAGCTCCAATAAGTTCAGATTCTTATTGCCAACACTCAAGCCAAGAAGGGAAAGGCTTTACTGCGTATTTTCGATGGGGATGCCGACGAGGTTCTCAAGAATTATGGTGGGAAGCCCGAGTTTCTCTATTTAAGTATCCGGACCTGAGGGCTTTTTAGGACGAAGGACGACTTACACAAAAGGCTTTTCGATCTGCCTGTATCCAGCGAGTGGTTGTTTGTTTGCGACTCTAAAAGAGTTGCTGATGCGCCAGTGAGGAGTTCGGGGACTACAGAAGTATAGGTACGTGAATGAAGGGAGGGCTTTCTTTCTTTATAATCAGAGGAGAAGCTATCTGACTTTCCAGGTAGTGTGCCTTCCGGTTTCGGTGAGGAGTGAGGCGGAAGGAACAGATGATCTTGAAACAAGCTTCTTCTTCATTCAACAAAGCATCAGTAACTGATTGCAGACCAATCGGGCATTTTAGAAGAGGGAAGGGAAGAGGATCCGATCGAGTAGGCATGTGGATGCGTCTATCCCCACGCTGTCCTCCAAGGAAGGAACGAACAATTTCACTGAGCGAGCCAAGCCAGGTCATTCCATTCAATTGAAGGGGAAGATGAAGAAGGGTGGAGGTCGAGAGCTAGCTGATCGATCAGAGTTTTTGATCGCCTTTTTTTGGATGGCGGAAACCCGGTTTCTGAATAAGCAAACCCATGGTACAAAACCCACGGCCGCTGGAGGGGGGCAGCAGTTGTTGTTTTAAATAAACACAAGTTACGCTCATTATTAGAAGAAAGATATACGTGCTTCAATTGTTGAACAGATCTGTTTTTAGGTCGACGAAGAAAGGTAATAGAATAGTAGAATAGGAGAACTGCGAGTACCGGCGGAAGGAAGCAGACGAAGGAGAAGTGCCGTGTGACGTTAAGTCAAGTGTAGTTTTCTGAAGAAAAACAACTGGAGCGGAGCCGCTTTCTTTTCCTAACGGAAAAGGATGGAGCGGGGTTTTTTCTGGTTCAAATCCTGTCTCCGCCAAATCACTACTTGTTTTAAAGGCTCCCAGAGCTCTTCAAAGAGAACGAACGCTCTTGACTTGTCTTGTTTCGTACGTATAGAAACAGTTTTGGAGCAACTGCGCCTCTTCCCCTTATGATAGCGTCTCGTGACTGTAATGTCAGGGGTTGGCTCTGCTCGCCGGTTGTGCTGCGTAAGCCTCCAGATGCCTCCAAGCAAGCGAAGGTTTTCGGGGTGATCGCCGCGCGTCCTTCCCATGCTCTATCTCGACCGTGACAACGGCGGTGTCTGTCCCTTTTCAAAGGGGCCACCCAGTCGCGGTCGCTAGGGCAGGACCGGCTCCCGGCATCCCCGCCGGGATACGGGCCGTTTTCCCGCGAAAAGTCGTCACCGAAAAGAGAGGCCGGTCTTCGTTTGGGGTATCCCGATCCGGATGCCACGAAAATGGAGGGAAGCCTTTTTCTTAAAAGAGTTTCTGCGACCTGTGATAAACAAAAATACAGGACGACTTTCGGGGTTAAAGGAACACCTTTTTGTAGGTTTCATATTGAGTCTTCAGAGGTGCGGCCTACTTGGTGTCGGATCAGCTCGACAGGTCACTCAATAGTCTTTCGCGGAGTACCCCTGTTTTAGTGAACCCTGGGAGTTGTCTTAGTCGGCGGCTCGACGATCTGGATTCTAATGGTTTACCGAGGTTAAGCTTTGGGCAGGTATGGAGTTATTTGTAGGTTTCTCTACTTCAGGCTTTATTAGGGCGTGATCTTAGAGGGGGGCCTTTGTTTGAGGTGAGGTTCTATAGTATTATGGTTACCTCTGTTCTCCTCTCCCCTTCCCCGGTAGCTAGGATAGAGTTCTCTCTGTCTTTCCTTCCTTCCATCTTATACCACTCATTCTTTATGGAGGGGCTAGTGAGTGTATTCTTTATTTCTTTCGTTTATGCTTCTTTTCTTGCTTGATTTTCTCTTCTTCTTTTCTTCTCTTCTCCGGCATTCGCAGCGACATATGACAAGCGCGATTGTAGGAAGAAGTTTCCCCCGCCAGTTTATGATTTGGTTGGTGGTAAGTATTTTTTTTTTTTTTTCATTTTTCTTGGATTGAATGGGTTAGTGTGAAGTGCCTACCGGCTTGGTTTCACCGTAACAAGAAAGAACAACAGATTAGTAGCGCTTCAATTGAAATCTAGCATCTTTATGCACAGCCGAGGAGATCAGTGAGGTGAAGGATCGGGATGCAGTCAGGGTGGGAAGGGGACGGGTTCTCTATGGTAATCTGCCAGTCCGGATGGGATAGGTATCCGAAATTCTCAGCTGCAGGAGGGAAGGAAGGACTTTATCGAATGAGCTATCCCGGGTATAATGCTTTCCGAGTCAGCCAATGCTTCGTATCCCATACAAGGGATAGTCATTTCCCATCCATATCGGGCCGGGATAGGCCACCTTTACTTCTTTGATCCCCCATTAGAAATGTCTTTCCTGTCGGTTCGGCTAACCAGCAGCTGCAAATCCCTAATATAGGTGGTTCGGACCGGAGGAGAAACCGGATGAAGGGATGAAGCCAGGCAATCCGTTCCTATCAATCATTCGTCAGGAAGCGTCTGAGAAAGAATGATCACACCAACCATTACTGCCAAAGCTACTGTTCGATTATCTCGATTGAGCTTGAGAGGGTCGAAGCTTTCTGGTTCAGTGAATGCTTCTATAACCTTGTCGTGTACCTGGTTCGGATGGATACAGGGATAGCCCAGATTTGCCTGAGGACATTGCATGGCCTGGCCTCCCTTAAGGCGTTGGCATGGTCTGCTCGAAAACAAAGCCGCGGATTCTTGTTCTTGCGCCGTCCATACTGCAAAACAGATTGAGCTGCTGGCATCAAGGGCCCGAGATTATATGCTGCTGCAGAAGCGGGGGGATGCATGATTAACGGATCAACACATATAGAAAGCATGATAAGCCGTTAACGGTTCTTCATGAACAACAAACAATGCTTTAAGAACAATGCATGAACAAAGCGAGTATACGATAGTTTACGGCATGAACACCGAAAGCATGAACAACAATGCTTTCAGAATGCCGTTAACGGGCTGCTTCGGCTTACATACAAGAGAAGAGTTCCGGAATTAGCACTACACGAGCCGCAAGCCAGCCTACGCAGGCTTGCGGCTACGGCTACACAAGCCTAGGCTTCTTCCGTATACTACAGTCGCCTCCTTGTCCCGGTTCCTTCCGTACTTCTATACTACAGTCGCCTATAAACGGCTTGTTCCGCATACGCTACACAAGCCACCTTCTTTATGTATTAGTATACTAAAGTAGCCACCTTCCCGAATCTATTCTATTGAAGCGGAGAACTAAAGAAAGCAAGCTCCTTGCAACTCATGTTGCATTTGACGGTCTTGGATCTCTAACAAAGGCTAGACTATGCCCGGTTTGAGTCCCAAAGGAGCTTCTCGATTGAATAAGAACAAACAACTTCTGTTGCTTCGCAACCTTGTCATGCACGCTCCCCACGCTGCTTTGGTAAAGATGGGCTGCTGACGGCTCCCGCTTGATGTTGGTGCTTGAACAAGCCAAAGGGATGTACCGGTGAGTGTACTGCTACAACGTGGCAATCAATGAAAGACGAAAGACCTCGGTTGTTTGTTCGTTGTTCTGAGTGAGGTGAGGGAACGAACGGAACAGCACCGGAAAAGACCAAGCAAGTGAATTGCATTTTTCATCCCGTACCAAACATAGGTAAGGTAGGGGCTTATAGTTTATTAATTGGTTGAAACGTACCGCTCATAACGGTGATATTGTAGGTTCGAGCCCCCTACCACGATGTACTCAAAGTTGTTCAGTTCCGATTTGGTACATTAAATTAAGAAAAGAAGGTGGCTGTTCACGTTCAATAGAGAGAAGGTGGGCTTAGACAGAACTGAAAGAGCTGGTTGGTTAGAGACCAGGTTGTTGTTATGTTGTTAATAGGGCTCCTCCGACGACATGTTGAAGGGCCAGATCCACTCGACGACGTGGAAGAAGGAAGCGGGGAAGAATCAGAGGGAGGTTTTCTTTGGTTAACCCATGCATGCTTTGGCCTGAAGCCGCTGCTTCACTAATGTGAATTCTCTTCTTCGTTCAGCCTCGGAATGGATAATGAGTCACATAGGTCGTCCTCAGGCGGGCATCGAAAAGGAACGTCTATTTACCCTCCGGAATGTATCACGGCCCTATTCATCTTTGTCTTCCAAAGAGTAGTTGTTCCGCATCTCTCGACGACGGGGAACACCGAAATAGGCGTGGGGAAGAGGGAGAAGAGGGGGAAAACCTTGCCACTGTTCTCGTATTCTGCTCAGTATAGTGCTTGTGGTGCCAGAGCTTGGTGTTCTCTTGTTCACCTGCAGCTCTTGTTGCCACTGTTCTCGTATACGAGTTCATAGCTACCTACAGAGCAGCCCGTATACTACACCTGGTTCACCGGGTGGCATCTGAGGTCTCAAACGGTTCCACTGCTATTCGTCGTGTAATGTCGTATGATAGAGGTGACTCAATGCTAATGATCGTACCACCGTTGTTTGTTCATCATGGGATGTGACGCTTATGTCAGCGGTGGTACGATCCCACGTGTGCCTCCAAGGTACATCTACAGGCCTGCCAATATGGGGGGACCGATTCACTATACTTTGAAAGCTTGTTTTTTGCTTCTTCTGTTGCTGCTTAGCATTCAAGCTGGTATCCCCATCCCCTCCCCATTTTCGTATCCCAGGAGCACAGCTTCTTTGAAAGGTACCTGTAGTTAACGGAGCACAGTCGTGCTTGCTGGTTTCATGAACCTTAAAGTTTGCTGCTTCTTAAGGTACCCGCACTCAGGAACACCCATGGCACGACACAGGTGCTTGCTCACAGTGAACGGAGCACCATGTGACTTGCTTAGCACAACATGGCAGCGAAGTTGAAGGATGACTTTGCTTGAAAGCGGTTTGCCGCTTGAAGATACGCTAAACAAGCCCTAAGCGAACGTGTCAAAGCCCTTACTAGATAGGGGTGCTCGTTTTTCATGGGGAACCCTAGAACAAGAGTGGAAAAGGTGCTGAACAGATTCAGATGGAGACTTTCCATCTTTCTTGGACATTGAATGTCTATCCGCCCGTTTGAGTCGTCGCGCGAGCCGGAAAGCGTACCGGCAGTTTTAGTCGCGAAAGGGCCGCTTGCTTCATATTTTTTATTTTTTTTTTTTTTTATATAAATCAAAGCATTTTTTTTTTTATCAAATTGTTCATTCCTGGGAAGAGGAAGAAGCAGATAGAGCAAAGGCCTCCTCTTTCCGTCCGCTCTTCCCGAAGTGAGCGAATTGCATGTAGAGATAGAGATAGGTAGGGGCTTATAGTTTAATTGGTTGAAACGTACCGCTCATAACGGTGATATTGTAGGTTCGAGCCCTACTAAGCCTACCACCCCTACAGTACAGTCGAAGTCCCCGCCACCCTGCAGATCTCAATCTAGCGACGGCACCTGGAACCACACTGCTGCCGCTGCCCTTCGGGCAATACGGCTTTCGTAATACGCGAAGCAGCTGAGCGATAGCTCTTCGATCGCTATATTCTTGCGATAGCGAAGGATCGAAGAGCGAAGTTACGGCTTTAGGCGAAGAGCGATAGCGAAAACTTTAGTCTTATTGTTTTGTTCCCGAACAACGAGCATTCATTACGGCCGGCCCGACCAAACACTGAAAGTCCGGTCCGGGCAAGCAAGATTATGGAACTGATCTGACCGATCATGGATGGAATGAAAGATGGAAGGGCCGGCAAGAATCAATGCGATAGCGAGGGGCGATAGCGAAGGCGTGGTTCATCCTCTAAGAGAGAGTAGATGCGAAGCGAAGGTTCGGATCGAAGATCTTCGCGAGAGACGGCCCATGAATCTCGAGAATCGAGCGTGGGGGTTTTATTTTCCCCCACCTTTCTCTCTCCTCTTTCACCAGTGAGTGGTGAGTTTCCTTTTTCTCTGGGTAGGTACCTCTTGGATTCGGAGTTTGTTCCAACAGCTGCCACACGTGAGATCCTGATCGTCTTCCTCCCAGTGTTGTTGCCTGCTGGGGGAAGGAAGGAAAGTAGGGTTTCCTTCCAGGACCGGAGAACGTCAAACTCTGGGCGGTTGGTTTCGCCTACGCTACGGTTTCACAAGATTGAACCTTTTTTGTTCAACCGAAGTTAAGGAGTTCCAGAGCACGAGGGAATGGAATGGGGTTTCATTCCCGGGACCGCCTCGTCTATGTACTCGGCGCCTCCCCCGATTGCTTGAAGATGCGCGCGCGATACGATAAAGGGCCCCCTGGGAGGAACCCATAAAAAGCCAGGGTAGAGCCTCGGAGCCGGCCCAAGCGAAGATCGGCACTCGAAGGCCTTGATGAGGAGCAGCCCGCAAAAGGGAAAGCCGTGGAGACGGCAGACTCGCCAGTCAGGCACACCGTGAGGCTGACTACAGCAGACCGGGAGGTTACAATTCAAGTTTTCCTGTTTCAATTTCCGGGCGTGAATGTAGGAAGTGCAGACGGTGGATCAGGTGTCAACATTCAACCAAAGGCGTCTTGGGAATCGGCAATAGCTAAGCATTGTGGCCATCACAGTTCAAGCTACGTATGGCTGGCGTACAACCTACGGGCTTCTTAGCAAAAAAAAAAAACAAAAAAAAGGATGCAATGCAAAAGGGTGCCTGGTTTGGTACCTTTAGTCCAATCTTAGACAAAGAGCAAGGAGGATATGAAGCACTGCTGGGTAGACCATGGCTCCAACCAGGGTGGTTCATGACTGGGCTAATAAAAAACAGTATAAAGCAGGGAAACGCGGGATGGAACGCGGAAAAGGCTTGGCTTTGTTTCAAAGAAAAAGGACTAAGGAAATTTCGTTCCGTAGTGGTGATGCTGGCGTCAGTTGACCTGGTTGATATACTCAAAGCAAGATCGAAGACGCGATTCGCGCGGGTCCGCTTTTCTTTTGTTGACAGCAAGGAGGCGATTTGTTCGCTGGGCGATTCAGCTAGCCAAATCGCACTAATGCGATTCATTCGCCCTACTATCCTACAGAGCAATTCATTCCGTCTAGGGCGACTCATTCTATTCTCTCTGAGGTCAGGTAGGTGAAGCGTCCAGCTTAGGGGGGCGCGTCGAATCGCTGAAAGGCCTTGGTGATTCTCCAATTTGGTAATCTGAAGATAGAAAACCACAATTATTCCGAACTGAACTTCAATAGTCTCGTATCCATGCTGCCCCGACTCCAAA